>CAUOFW020001458.1:702171-767009 GCA_963454935.2 Ilex paraguariensis
GGGGGGGGGGGGGGGGGGTTTGGACAAATATTATCAGCAAGTTTTTAAGAAGACATTTAGGAAAATGAAAGATATTTCAGAGAGAGACAAACTCCTTAATACTGAGGATCAGTTCATGAATTCTATGTCTAAAGGATTTTTACACTTTAGCAATAGGAGTTGAAATGATTTTTTACATACAACAAAATCTAATTTGTGGGTTGAAATGAACTTCGATTTTCAACCACTTGAGGCAGTGAAAAATATACAGCAAGGAATCAACTTTAACTCCAAAAAGAAGAAAAAAGACCAGAAAAACAAAGAAACCAAGTAAAATTGCAACTCTCAACAATGCCTCCTTCGTAGAGATTGATCTCAGCTAAATCAAATATGCAAATTGAAATACCGTGAAAAAGAAACACGAAACAAAACATGACATTCAATCACAAACAAGTGTTTATCAACAAAAAAAAAAAGGCTATGATTTCACAATTAACACAGAGATACAGAAACCTGTACTGAAAAATAATCAAGAAATAAAGGAGAATTTCCAGTCTCAATTAAACTCGATTGTTAAAGTAAGAGTGTATTCTCTCTTCAATAAGCTCAACAAAAACAAATGTCTTGCCCACACAATTCAATTTTTCTCGAGAAAAATTAACATATTTTCCTTCAAAACAAACACAACAATTATACGGCAAAACCTGACGACGATTCACATTTCAGGTAATCCTAATTACATGATAATAATGAACAAAACACACCTGCAATAGGAAACGAAGCTCCTCGATTTGAAAAGAATAATTAGATCCATGTCCAGGAGTATTATATAATATCGTAGATAGATAGATATTACGAATCTGTCATTTTCGTTGGCTTCGAAAACTAATTATTATAAATAATACTATTTTGAACCTTTTGTTGAGATAATTACATAGGAATTATCACACCATCACTAAATTCTAATATTTTATAAAATCTATAGTAAATCAAATATAACAGTGAATTAGATCAACAAATTATGTCAATAAATTAAGTCCGCTTCGTCAAAGTATTCATTTAATTTTTATTTGATTCTTAAAATTTTAAATATAACAATTATATTCTTAAAATTTTAAATATAAAAATTATATCCTTAAAATTTTAATCAAGTTTTGACTCAGCCCTCCCATCCAAATTTATTAATTAATTTTTACAGTATGTCAGGATCAAACTATTATAAGTAGGGAATGTCAAAATATGATACGATTTATTATCACGATATGAATACAACATAAAATTTGAATTTTTTTAAGTCACCTGATTCATAAACGGATGGATCCCGCCTAACACGATTAATAAATAAATTGACAACTAATTTATATGTCGGTTATACGTTACACGAATCTGATATAACACAAATTATTAGACATATTTTCATAAATGAATCAGGTGTATGCGATATATTTCTTTACACAAATTCATTAAAATTTGAAAAAAAATCACTTTACCCGACACAACAGGTCTAATCATAAGGGTGCATTTGTATAGCAAGAACTATATCTCTCTAAAATATATTAGTATTTCTCTCATATTTTTATTTTCTTTCTTTTGTTTCGATTTTATTATTATTTTTTTTCTAAAAATTAAATGACACAGAATATGGTTTTTAAGTTTATCCATAATAGATTTTGTATCAAACAAATATAAGAAATTTGAATGTAAGGATTAAACATAAATTTAATTAAAACCTTAAGAATTTGGCTGTTGAAATAAGAATTTTAAGGATCAAATCAAAATTAGATACATACTTGAAGGGTATAGATTATATTTTATGCTTGCGGAGAAACTACTCTTCGCCGAGTGCGTTATGGCCTGCTTCCACTTTCTCAGCCCACTCGTAGAGATAGAGATAACTTGTGACAAATTTTGGGGTGGTTTCATGGTTGTTGAGTTTATTTTTCAAGAATTCGGAATTTTTGGGTTTATTATTTTTGCACATTCTTTAAAATTTTTATTTTTAAACTAATTTAAATTACAGTGACCAATCTTTAAACCGAAGAGAATAGTATGTAAACTTGACATTTCATAGTAAAAAAAGAAAAAAGAAAAGGAGATAGTTTATTTTGTGTCATCCGGGTCCCACGTTATTAGCCGCCCACTTTAGATTTGCACACGTGGAGACAGGTGACATGTAGATGTCTAAGGCACGACGACCGCAGTAGTGTCACGGGTTGTGAATTTGCCACGTGTTAAAGAAAGAGACATTATAAGACGTCAGCATGAGTGAAAATTTTTCAAATTACGAGAATGTCCCTGGGTGCACTATGGCGACACTACAGTGTCCGCGTGGATGACGTATATGCAGTGAAGTAATATCTCGTATCCGAAAACACGATAAAATATAATGTCTAAAAAATTAATTTTATTATATTAAATTTCTTTAGTATGTGTAATCGATCTTATGAATAATGTTTAAAATAAAAATTATATTAATTATAAAATAATCAAATATTAAATAATTAAACTTATAATAGAAATAAGTAATGCGATATTTTTAAGGTAAAAATATATAAATGATTAAACATGTAATAGAAATGAGTGATACGACTTGACGTTTGAATGAATGAGTGATACGACTTGACGTTTGAATGAATGAGTGATACGACTTGACATTTGAGTTTGACAGATGAATGATAGGTGAGGTAAATGATTGGTGATAATTTTGAAGAAAAAAATACGATTGAAATAAAATTGAAAGTATGAACTATTTTATTATATAGATTACCCATCATCTCAGAAGGTGACAAAAAGTTACGATACCGTTCGGTATCATATTAAAAATTATAATTTTTTAAAGTTAAATTATATTTTTTTAAAAATATAAATTATAATTTTAAAATATATGATCGATTATAAAAAATTAAAATCTATACCATAATTTTTATTGAAGCCTAAAACTTGTCCCAAAATTAGATTTTAGGCCCAACTTGGAGAGCACCTTGTTCTTGTTTCGTTTACTCAAACTTAAAACCCGGGCTCAGTCCGTCTAGAGGGCCCTCAGTCGGCCCAGCCCATTACCATTTTGAACGTTAGGCCTCCTCAATTGTCAGCGAAGCCGAGTGATCATTTTGTCCATTTCCCCGAAATTTGAAATCCCATTCGCGCTAATGTCACTTTCATCTATACCGCTCATCTGATAGCCAAATCTCTCTCTCTCTCTGTGTATCGATAGGTTACAACCGGACTACGTTGATGGGCAGGGCTTTGTGAAGATGACGACGGTAGAGAAGCTGTTCGTCCAGATCTTCGAGCGAAAGAACAGGATAATTCAACAAGTCAAGCAACAAACAGACTTGTACAATCAACACCTTGCTTCGAAATGTCTCATTGATGGAATCACCCCTCCTTCGTGGCTGTGGAACCCTAATTTTCACTCTCAAGCCTCAGATCCGAAAGGTGCGCTGTAAAACTCATATACAATTCCATGTTAGCATTTCCTGTGAAGTATCTTACGGCATTGTATTCTTGCTGAGAAATTGCAGGATATTGAAACTTTAACTCAAATCTCTCTCTCTCTCTCTCTNAAAAATAATCAAGAAATAAAGGAGAATTTCCAGTCTCAATTAAACTCGATTGTTAAAGTAAGAGTGTATTCTCTCTTCAATAAGCTCAACAAAAACAAATGTCTTGCCCACACAATTCAATTTTTCTCGAGAAAAATTAACATATTTTCCTTCAAAACAAACACAACAATTATACGGCAAAACCTGACGACGATTCACATTTCAGGTAATCCTAATTACATGATAATAATGAACAAAACACACCTGCAATAGGAAACGAAGCTCCTCGATTTGAAAAGAATAATTAGATCCATGTCCAGGAGTATTATATAATATCGTAGATAGATAGATATTACGAATCTGTCATTTTCGTTGGCTTCGAAAACTAATTATTATAAATAATACTATTTTGAACCTTTTGTTGAGATAATTACATAGGAATTATCACACCATCACTAAATTCTAATATTTTATAAAATCTATAGTAAATCAAATATAACAGTGAATTAGATCAACAAATTATGTCAATAAATTAAGTCCGCTTCGTCAAAGTATTCATTTAATTTTTATTTGATTCTTAAAATTTTAAATATAACAATTATATTCTTAAAATTTTAAATATAAAAATTATATCCTTAAAATTTTAATCAAGTTTTGACTCAGCCCTCCCATCCAAATTTATTAATTAATTTTTACAGTATGTCAGGATCAAACTATTATAAGTAGGGAATGTCAAAATATGATACGATTTATTATCACGATATGAATACAACATAAAATTTGAATTTTTTTAAGTCACCTGATTCATAAACGGATGGATCTCGCCTAACACGATTAATAAATAAATTGACAACTAATTTATATGTCGGTTATACGTTACACGAATCTGATATAACACAAATTATTAGACATATTTTCATAAATGAATCAGGTGTATGCGATATATTTCTTTACACAAATTCATTAAAATTTGAAAAAAAATCACTTTACCCGACACAACAGGTCTAATCATAAGGGTGCATTTGTATAGCAAGAACTATATCTCTCTAAAATATATTAGTATTTCTCTCATATTTTTATTTTCTTTCTTTTGTTTCGATTTTATTATTATTTTTTTTCTAAAAATTAAATGACACAGAATATGGTTTTTAAGTTTATCCATAATAGATTTTGTATCAAACAAATATAAGAAATTTGAATGTAAGGATTAAACATAAATTTAATTAAAACCTTAAGAATTTGGCTGTTGAAATAAGAATTTTAAGGATCAAATCAAAATTAGATACATACTTGAAGGGTATAGATTATATTTTATGCTTGCGGAGAAACTACTCTTCGCCGAGTGCGTTATGGCCTGCTTCCACTTTCTCAGCCCACTCGTAGAGATAGAGATAACTTGTGACAAATTTTGGGGTGGTTTCATGGTTGTTGAGTTTATTTTTCAAGAATTCGGAATTTTTGGGTTTATTATTTTTGCACATTCTTTAAAATTTTTATTTTTAAACTAATTTAAATTACAGTGACCAATCTTTAAACCGAAGAGAATAGTATGTAAACTTGACATTTCATAGTAAAAAAAGAAAAAAGAAAAGGAGATAGTTTATTTTGTGTCATCCGGGTCCCACGTTATTAGCCGCCCACTTTAGATTTGCACACGTGGAGACAGGTGACATGTAGATGTCTAAGGCACGACGACCGCAGTAGTGTCACGGGTTGTGAATTTGCCACGTGTTAAAGAAAGAGACATTATAAGACGTCAGCATGAGTGAAAATTTTTCAAATTACGAGAATGTCCCTGGGTGCACTATGGCGACACTACAGTGTCCGCGTGGATGACGTATATGCAGTGAAGTAATATCTCGTATCCGAAAACACGATAAAATATAATGTCTAAAAAATTAATTTTATTATATTAAATTTCTTTAGTATGTGTAATCGATCTTATGAATAATGTTTAAAATAAAAATTATATTAATTATAAAATAATCAAATATTAAATAATTAAACTTATAATAGAAATAAGTAATGCGATATTTTTAAGGTAAAAATATATAAATGATTAAACATGTAATAGAAATGAGTGATACGACTTGACGTTTGAATGAATGAGTGATACGACTTGACGTTTGAATGAATGAGTGATACGACTTGACATTTGAGTTTGACAGATGAATGATAGGTGAGGTAAATGATTGGTGATAATTTTGAAGAAAAAAATACGATTGAAATAAAATTGAAAGTATGAACTATTTTATTATATAGATTACCCATCATCTCAGAAGGTGACAAAAAGTTACGATACCGTTCGGTATCATATTAAAAATTATAATTTTTTAAAGTTAAATTATATTTTTTTAAAAATATAAATTATAATTTTAAAATATATGATCGATTATAAAAAATTAAAATCTATACCATAATTTTTATTGAAGCCTAAAACTTGTCCCAAAATTAGATTTTAGGCCCAACTTGGAGAGCACCTTGTTCTTGTTTCGTTTACTCAAACTTAAAACCCGGGCTCAGTCCGTCTAGAGGGCCCTCAGTCGGCCCAGCCCATTACCATTTTGAACGTTAGGCCTCCTCAATTGTCAGCGAAGCCGAGTGATCATTTTGTCCATTTCCCCGAAATTTGAAATCCCATTCGCGCTAATGTCACTTTCATCTATACCGCTCATCTGATAGCCAAATCTCTCTCTCTCTCTGTGTATCGATAGGTTACAACCGGACTACGTTGATGGGCAGGGCTTTGTGAAGATGACGACGGTAGAGAAGCTGTTCGTCCAGATCTTCGAGCGAAAGAACAGGATAATTCAACAAGTCAAGCAACAAACAGACTTGTACAATCAACACCTTGCTTCGAAATGTCTCATTGATGGAATCACCCCTCCTTCGTGGCTGTGGAACCCTAATTTTCACTCTCAAGCCTCAGATCCGAAAGGTGCGCTGTAAAACTCATATACAATTCCATGTTAGCATTTCCTGTGAAGTATCTTACGGCATTGTATTCTTGCTGAGAAATTGCAGGATATTGAAACTTTAACTCAAATCTCTCTCTCTCTCTCTTTCATTTTGGGACCTGAAAACCCTAACCTTTACCGTATGGTGTTTTCGTTTTCTTCAATTTGAAATTAAAAGAACTGCAATCGAACTATTTGGCAATCTCATTTATCAAAACTAATGGTGGATATAAGGACCAACTCGTAGAAAGTTATTCATAAAATGCTTGTCTTTCAGAATTTCAGCATCATTTCTGATCTCTTGTCAAACATACAGTAATTTCCTTNGAATTAGATCAACAAATTATGTCAAATTAAGTCCGCTCCGTCAAAGTATGCATTTAATTTTTATTTGATTCTTAAAATTTTAAATATAACAATTATATTCTTAAAATTTTAAATATAAAAATTATATCCTTAAAATTTTAATCAAGTTTTGACTCAGCCCTCCCATCCAAATTTATTAATTAATTTTTACAGTATGTCAGGATCAAACTATTATAAGTAGGGAATGTCAAAATATGATACGATTTATTATCACGATATGAATACAACATAAAATTTGAATTTTTTTAAGTCACCTGATTCATAAACGGATGGATCCCGCCTAACACGATTAATAAATAAATTGACAACTAATTTATATGTCGGTTATACGTTACACGAATCTGATATAACACAAATTATTAGACATATTTTCATAAATGAATCAGGTGTATGCGATATATTTCTTTACACAAATTCATTAAAATTCGAAAAAAAAATCACTTTACCCGACACAACAGGTCTAATCATAAGGGTGCATTTGTATAGCAAGAACTATATCTCTCTAAAATATATTAGTATTTCTCTCATATTTTTATTTTCTTTCTTTTGTTTCGATTTTATTATTATTTTTTTTCTAAAAATTAAATGACACAGAATATGGTTTTTAAGTTTATCCATAATAGATTTTGTATCAAACAAATATAAGAAATTTGAATGTAAGGATTAAACATAAATTTAATTAAAACCTTAAGAATTTGGCTGTTGAAATAAGAATTTTAAGGATCAAATCAAAATTAGATACATACTTGAAGGGTATAGATTATATTTTATGCTTGCGGAGAAACTACTCTTCGCCGAGTGCGTTATGGCCTGCTTCCACTTTCTCAGCCCACTCGTAGAGATAGAGATAACTTGTGACAAATTTTGGGGTGGTTTCATGGTTGTTGAGTTTATTTTTCAAGAATTCGGAATTTTTGGGTTTATTATTTTTGCACATTCTTTAAAATTTTTATTTTTAAACTAATTTAAATTACAGTGACCAATCTTTAAACCGAAGAGAATAGTATGTAAACTTGACATTTCATAGTAAAAAAAGAAAAAAGAAAAGGAGATAGTTTATTTTGTGTCATCCGGGTCCCACGTTATTAGCCGCCCACTTTAGATTTGCACACGTGGAGACAGGTGACATGTAGATGTCTAAGGCACGACGACCGCAGTAGTGTCACGGGTTGTGAATTTGCCACGTGTTAAAGAAAGAGACATTATAAGACGTCAGCATGAGTGAAAATTTTTCAAATTACGAGAATGTCCCTGGGTGCACTATGGCGACACTACAGTGTCCGCGTGGATGACGTATATGCAGTGAAGTAATATCTCGTATCCGAAAACACGATAAAATATAATGTCTAAAAAATTAATTTTATTATATTAAATTTCTTTAGTATGTGTAATCGATCTTATGAATAATGTTTAAAATAAAAATTATATTAATTATAAAATAATCAAATATTAAATAATTAAACTTATAATAGAAATAAGTAATGCGATATTTTTAAGGTAAAAATATATAAATGATTAAACATGTAATAGAAATGAGTGATACGACTTGACGTTTGAATGAATGAGTGATACGACTTGACGTTTGAATGAATGAGTGATACGACTTGACATTTGAGTTTGACAGATGAATGATAGGTGAGGTAAATGATTGGTGATAATTTTGAAGAAAAAAATACGATTGAAATAAAATTGAAAGTATGAACTATTTTATTATATAGATTACCCATCATCTCAGAAGGTGACAAAAAGTTACGATACCGTTCGGTATCATATTAAAAATTATAATTTTTTAAAGTTAAATTATATTTTTTTAAAAATATAAATTATAATTTTAAAATATATGATCGATTATAAAAAATTAAAATCTATACCATAATTTTTATTGAAGCCTAAAACTTGTCCCAAAATTAGATTTTAGGCCCAACTTGGAGAGCACCTTGTTCTTGTTTCGTTTACTCAAACTTAAAACCCGGGCTCAGTCCGTCTAGAGGGCCCTCAGTCGGCCCAGCCCATTACCATTTTGAACGTTAGGCCTCCTCAATTGTCAGCGAAGCCGAGTGATCATTTTGTCCATTTCCCCGAAATTTGAAATCCCATTCGCGCTAATGTCACTTTCATCTATACCGCTCATCTGATAGCCAAATCTCTCTCTCTCTCTGTGTATCGATAGGTTACAACCGGACTACGTTGATGGGCAGGGCTTTGTGAAGATGACGACGGTAGAGAAGCTGTTCGTCCAGATCTTCGAGCGAAAGAACAGGATAATTCAACAAGTCAAGCAACAAACAGACTTGTACAATCAACACCTTGCTTCGAAATGTCTCATTGATGGAATCACCCCTCCTTCGTGGCTGTGGAACCCTAATTTTCACTCTCAAGCCTCAGATCCGAAAGGTGCGCTGTAAAACTCATATACAATTCCATGTTAGCATTTCCTGTGAAGTATCTTACGGCATTGTATTCTTGCTGAGAAATTGCAGGATATTGAAACTTTAACTCAAATCTCTCTCTCTCTCTCTTTCATTTTGGGACCTGAAAACCCTAACCTTTACCGTATGGTGTTTTCGTTTTCTTCAATTTGAAATTAAAAGAACTGCAATCGAACTATTTGGCAATCTCATTTATCAAAACTAATGGTGGATATAAGGACCAACTCGTAGAAAGTTATTCATAAAATGCTTGTCTTTCAGAATTTCAGCATCATTTCTGATCTCTTGTCAAACTTACAGTAATTTCCTTATCTGTAATTGGAAGCTTCCTTAGTTTACTATGCCCAACTTANCTCGTAGAAAGTTATTCATAAAATGCTTGTCTTTCAGAATTTCAGCATCATTTCTGATCTCTTGTCAAACATACAGTAATTTCCTTATCTGTAATTGGAAGCTTCCTTAGTTTACTATGCCCAACTTATCAAGCATTCGTCAAAATAATAGGAATTAATTCCTAAGCTTGTACTTATAATGCTACGATATTTCCAAAATCACAGCCATTTTGCTCCACAAGTGTGCCTTTAATTTAAGCACTTCTCTAGTTGCTTTATTTTGCTTGGAGTCTTTTGCTTTTAATTGTTCATATCAGTGTCATTGNGTCAAAATATGATACGATTTATTATCACGATATGAATACAACATAAAATTTGAATTTTTTTAAGTCACCTGATTCATAAACGGATGGATCCCGCCTAACACGATTAATAAATAAATTGACAACTAATTTATATGTCGGTTATACGTTACACGAATCTGATATAACACAAATTATTAGACATATTTTCATAAATGAATCAGGTGTATGCGATATATTTCTTTACACAAATTCATTAAAATTCGAAAAAAAAATCACTTTACCCGACACAACAGGTCTAATCATAAGGGTGCATTTGTATAGCAAGAACTATATCTCTCTAAAATATATTAGTATTTCTCTCATATTTTTATTTTCTTTCTTTTGTTTCGATTTTATTATTATTTTTTTTCTAAAAATTAAATGACACAGAATATGGTTTTTAAGTTTATCCATAATAGATTTTGTATCAAACAAATATAAGAAATTTGAATGTAAGGATTAAACATAAATTTAATTAAAACCTTAAGAATTTGGCTGTTGAAATAAGAATTTTAAGGATCAAATCAAAATTAGATACATACTTGAAGGGTATAGATTATATTTTATGCTTGCGGAGAAACTACTCTTCGCCGAGTGCGTTATGGCCTGCTTCCACTTTCTCAGCCCACTCATAGAGATAGAGATAGCTTGTGACAAATTTTGGGGTGGTTTTATGGTTGAGTTTATTTTTCAAGAATTTGGAATTTTTGGGTTTATTATTTTTGCACATTCTTTAAAATTTTTATTTTTAAACTAATTTAAATTACAGAAGAGAATAGTCTGTAAACTTGACATTTCATAGTAAAAAAAAAAAAAAGAAAAGGAGATACTTTATTTTGTGTCTTCCGGGTCCCACGTTATTAGCCGCCCACTTTAGATTTGCACACGTGGAGACAGGTGATATGTAGATGTCTAAGGCACGACGACCGCAGTAGTGTCACGGGTTGTGAATTTGCCACGTGTTAAAGAAAGAGACATTATAAGACGTCAGCATGAGTGAAAATTTTTCAAATTACGAGAATGTCCCTGGGTGCACTATGGCGACACTACAGTGTCCGCGTGGATGANCATGCGTGAAAATTTTACAAATTACGAGAAAGTCCCTGGGTGCACTATGGCGACACTACAGTGTCCGCGTGGATGACGTATATGCAGAGTAGTAATAACTCAGTATACGAAAACACGATAAAATATAACGTCTAAAAAATCGATCTTATTATATTAAATTTTTTTAGCATGTGTAATTGATCTTATGAATAATGTTTGAAATAAAAATTATATTAACTATAAAATAATCAAATATTAAATAATTAAACTTATGATAGAAATAAGTAATGCAATATGTTTAACGCAAAAATATATAAATGATTAAACATGTAATAGAAATGAGTGATACGACTTGACGTTTGAATGAATGAGTGATACGACTTGACATTTGAGTTTGACAAATGAATGATAGGTGAGGTAAATGATTGGTGATAATTTTGGGGAAAAAAATACGACTGAGATAAAATTGAAAGTATGAACTATTTTATTATATAGATTACCCATCATCTCAGAAGGTGACAAAAAGTTACGATACCGTTCGGTATCATATTAAAAATTATAATTTTTTAAAGTTAAATTATATTTTTTTAAAAATATAAATTATAATTTTAAAATATATGATCGATTATAAAAAATTAAAATCTATACCATAATTTTTATTGAAGCCTAAAACTTGTCCCAAAATTAGATTTTAGGCCCAACTTGGAGAGCACCTTGTTCTTGTTTCGTTTACACTCAAACTTAAAACCCGGGCTCAGTCCGTCAAGAGGGCCCTCAGTCGGCCCAGCCCATTACCATTTTGAACGTTAGGCCTCCTCAATTGTCAGCGAAGCCGAGTGATCATTTTGTCCATTTCCCCGAAATTTGAAATCCCATTCGCGCTAATGTCACTTTCATCTATACCGCTCATCTGATAGCCAAATCTCTCTCTCTCTCTCTCTCTGTGTATCGATAGGTTACAACCGGACTACGTTGATGGGCAGGGCTTTGTGAAGATGACGACGGTAGAGAAGCTGTTCGTCCAGATCTTCGAGCGAAAGAACAGGATAATTCAACAAGTCAAGCAACAAACAGACTTGTACAATCAACACCTTGCTTCGAAATGTCTCATTGATGGAATCACCCCTCCTTCGTGGCTGTGGAACCCTAATTTTCACTCTCAAGCCTCAGATCCGAAAGGTGCGCTGTGAAACTCATATACAATTCCATGTTAGCATTTCCTGTGAAGTATCTTACGGCATTGTATTCTTGCTGAGAAATTGCAGGATATTGAAACTTTAACTCAAATCTCTCTCTCTCTCTCTCTCTTTCATTTTGGGACCTGAAAACCCTAACCTTTACCGTATGGTGTTTTCGTTTTCTTCAATTTGAAATTAAAAGAACTGCAATCGAACTATTTGGCAATCTCATTTATCAAAACTAATGGTGGATATAAGGACCAACTCGTAGAAAGTTATTCATAAAATGCTTGTCTTTCAGAATTTCAGCATCATTTCTGATCTCTTGTCAAACATACAGTAATTTCCTTATCTGTAATTGGAAGCTTCCTTAGTTTACTATGCCCAACTTATCAAGCATTCGTCAAAATAATAGGAATTAATTCCTAAGCTTGTACTTATAATGCTACGATATTTCCAAAATCACAGCCATTTTGCTCCACAAGTGTGCCTTTAATTTAAGCACTTCTCTAGTTGCTTTATTTTGCTTGGAGTCTTTTGCTTTTAATTGTTCATATCAGTGTCATTTTGATGTTGCTAAACATAAATTCTTGTTGCGGGAGTATAATTGGCTGTGCCGGAAACATCCCAATAATTTTGTTTGATAATTAATGTAGCTTGAATTTTCAATTGTTCTCAAAATAGTGGTTGTGGGGATATTTTGTTTTCCAGTTTTAAGTTGAATTCAAGTATTACCGTTGTTGATTTATATACGATTACAATCAGAGTGAAAAGTACAAAATTTGCGAGGCAGGGTTTAGAAAAAAAGCTGGCTTTGATAGCTTGTTTGGTAGGCATTATAGTTATAAACCTGCCTCAATTCTACAATGTAAACTATTGGCAAACATTTTGATTGTCTAATACCCCAATTTTTTTTCTTTGCAGAACTGAAGAAAGAAGATCTGATTTCTGAGCTCCTACTTCCACATCTACAACCTACAGTCACTTCCTTTAGTAGTCATTGCTATCTGTATGGCAAGCCCATTGTTACAGGTGATAATGAAGAGCTATCACGCATGGAAACCCAGGCTTTCCACAGGGATCTCAATGCAGAAGATGGGCCAAGCACAATGTCCGAGTGCCATGAGAATAACATGGAATGTGCCTTAAATACAGTTCCTGAGATTGATGTTAGTGTTACCTCTCCCCAAAATCAAGCGGAATTAAGCATCTCAAACACTTATACTGCACAAGATCAGTCACTGGCTAGAATTCAAAGGTCCAGGTCAAGGCAAAAGGCTTTAGAGCTTCGCAATAGTGCAAAAAATGTAGCTAAAAGTCTTTTAAGACATGAAAATAACACCAATGTTTCTTGTGAGATGACATTGCCCAGGATTGCTTCCCAACAGACTGATCATATAGATGAGTTGGGGCAATTGGCCAGAAATTCTGATGTTGGTAGCGGAAGTTGTTCAGTGAGGGAAGCAGAAGAAAGAGTTTGTCTGAATAATGAAAAGGACACCAGCATTTACTGTGGTAGAATTACAAGATCTAGAAGCTCTTGCAGAGAACGCAGCTGTGGGAATGATGCTATGAGTTTAGATATCTCTTCGGATAATGTTAAGAAAGATAGTGGTACACTAGAACGATCTACAGTTAATTCACTGCAGCACTGTAACAGTGTTAATGAGTTATTAGAAGTCGTAAACCCTTTTGATGTCACTACTGAAGATTGCATAGTTAGAAAAGCAATAACAGGAGTTTGCAGGGACAAGGAAGAAAGCGGAAATGTTTATGGTAGTAGAATTACAAGATCTAGGACTTCTAGCCAACCACCTAGTTGTCTGAACGAGTCTTCAAGGCTTGACGTTACCACTTGTAGTGCCAAGGCAGATGGTAATATGCTTGCTCAGTTAAACAGCAAATCAATATGCCACCTTGATGATGACAATAACTTGCAGAAATTGGCCCAACCTTCTGGTGAGTTTAGTGGTAGAAGGACAAGGTCGCAAACTACTTTGAATGAAGGAATATCGACGTCGATCAAGACTTCCAGTATTCTCAATCCTGGAGCTCAATCATCCAAATCAGGTGCTGCAAACATTTCTCTACTTGCAAACTTGTTAAACAGGGCTGAAGGATATGAGCTTCAGAATTTATCAGGTGGTCAAGTAATCATTCCTTGTCCTGAAACCCAAGTTGTTGCTGATCAGGAAGGAATTGCTGAAACTGTAATAGGGATTGAGCTTGTTTCAGATGATATAGTTGAAGATCTGTCCATCAGCAGGTCTAACTTGGATGGGGCAAATCAAAGTACGGGGTTGGAAGGCTTGGTAACAAGGCCTGCCCCTGATTGTTGTATGTTTGTGAAACCCAAGCAACTGGACTTTGATGACATGGAAGTTCATAGCTTGAATGAAACTTTTGGTCCTAACTTTGAGAACAGTATGTTGGGCAAATCATCAGAAAAGATGTGTTGGCTTCTGTCAGAGACAGTAGCATCAGTGGATAGAGAAACATCTGATGACCTCAACGGGAAAACTTGGGAGAAGCATTCACTGGTGAAGCCGACCATCTCAAGAGAACCTGAGGACGTTTGGAGGGGTTCTTTTGATGCTGTTGTTGAAGGTGCTGTTCAAATGAAGAAATCTGGAACTACTATGAGCGAGGATTCTATGCCAAAGAGTATCAGAGACAACTCTGAGGCCATCCAGCATATTCAGAACTCTCCAGTTTGTCACGACACGGATGTTGCACTATCGAATGTTAATAAGAGCTTTGATGTAGAAGGGAATCAGGTGAAATCTCTTTCAACAGAAAGGTTTAAGTCTTCACGGGAGCTGCGAATTGAAGAGGTACTTATTTTTTAATTATCTTTTTCATGCCGCAAGTTGGGAAGTTTTCTATTTGTTATGCACACTTTCTTTGAGTATGAAATGATTTAGCTTATGTGTTCTGAACTTCATTCAGCTGACAACTTCAGTCAAAATGGTAGACTGATTATTAGAAATTTCTGGAGAGTTCAAATGCAAGTCTTTATGCTTGTAATGTGGGAAAAATTAGGTTTAATTCTGTTGACTGTTGGATTGCTAGGCTTCTGCTAGTTCATTGTATGGATGGCCTAATTGGAGGTTATTTTTTTTCCTTCTTTTATTTTTGTCTGCTAGGTGGGGTTTGGTAGTACCTATCAAAATTAGGAAAACAGGCATTGCTAGATTTTGATTTAGTTCTGCACTGATTAGATACTAGCTGCAGATCCGTGCGATGCACAGGATTTATAATCCTTCCATACCCTTCCCCATCCCATTACTGGGGATATTGTAAAGAGAATTACAGTAAATTATGGGGTGCTACATGTAACATTTTCAATTTTTTTTTTGAATGAGACGTAGTTGTTTAGTGGGGGTTAAGGGGTGGTTGCATGGGACACGTGGTTGAATGAGATCTTCTTTTGCAATAAATTAAATGAAAATTGTTTAAGGTTAAGGAAGGAGAGTGAAAGCTTCCCCAAGCCCTCTCTCCTCTAATTTGATTTTTTTACTATTAGATTAGGAGGCTATATGATATTTGTAACTTATAAGTTTCTCCTAGCTGGGTGATGTTGTACTTTGTGACCTGTGCTTTCACAATAAGTGCTCATGCTTTCAAAATATGCACGTGTACACAAATACATATTAAATAGTTTTGTGTAGATTCTTTTAGTGCTTGTATTAAAACCCCTTTGATGCATGGCTTAAGTTTTCTTTCTTTATTTTTTTTTTTTTTTTGGGCAGGGTGAACGTGGTTATGAAGGAATGGATAGAAGTGCAACCGCCTCTNTGTAGATTCTTTTAGTGCTTGTATTAAAACCCCTTTGATGCATGGCTTAAGTTTTCTTTCTTTTTTTTTTTTTTGGGCAGGGTGAACGTGGTTATGAAGGAATGGATAGAAGTGCAACCGCCTCTTATTTTTTCAGAGGCAACCACTTAGAGGCACCCGAGGTCTCAAGCTTGACCAAACATGCTACTGGAGATTTCCAAGATTGCTCAGATGAGGAAGTGGGAACGGCAGATCTAACTTGTGCTTTCATTGATGCAAACAGTCAGTGTTGTGTGCAAGATAATCAAAATTTGTTGCATCTTGACAATGTGCTTTATTCCAGGAATACAGGCAATTTGGCTTGTAGTATAAAAAGCCCGGATGTAAAGACCTCTCATCAGAGAGAGGATGGCTTGCTTACATATGGTTCAGTTGGGGCTCCACATTGTGAGGATGAGAACCTAAGTTTGAACATAAGGGAAATACAACTTGAAAAAAAGTCCTCTTCGCCAGACACAAGTTTCAGCTCTGCCAAACTGGGTTCATGGCCTCAGTTGAAGAGGAGAAAGATTGAGGATCAACTGACTAATTCCTTCTCTGCTTCCCCAAGCTTTAGGGTGCAAAAGCTTTATGGTGTTCAAGGGGATCCTACAAGTAGATGCATGCAGAGTGTTGAAAATAATTCAGAAATTGTTCTAAAATTTGAAGACTTTCCAGTTTCTTGTGATGCATCACAAACAAATGTCAATAAGAGTTCTGCTGTTGGAATGTGTCAGAAGTTGAAATGCGAATCGACAGAAGGAGTTGAGTCTTTGTTTGAGTTTCAAAGTGAAGAGGTATTTGTTCTTATGCTATCTAGATTGATATTTTTGAGGTATTTTATGTATATATTTAGTTAGCACCTTTGGAAAGTAGGTTTTTGGCTGTTATCTTGTCAGTCATTTAGATGACAAGTTAATCTTTTGGTTATGTAGGTTGCTTAACATTGATCTGATGTGTGTTGGATATCCACTGATTATTAGCATTGCTTGTGATTAAGGGGGAAAATGTTGACCTTGATTTGTGATCAAAAACTACCTCAGATATTATGCTAAAGGAGGAAGAGGCATATCACTTCTGCCAAGCTCCCCCATGGTAGCTTAGCCTAGTAGCTTTACTCTTTCTACTGGCGTGACATCAGATTTTGATGTAAATTAACCACCATCAGAGTTTAACTACTACCTCAGATAGGTTGTTGTCGTAATACTTGGGGCTACATACAGATAAAAATGAAGGTTTAGTCTTGAGTGTTAAAATTAGTGCTTTATATCCATTCTTAACAATGTTATGTTATGTTGTTAAGATAAATTGATTATATGCCTCTGACTAGCTGCTGTCCTATTTGAACCCATCTTCCCCTTTTCCCAAAAAAAAAAAATCTCCAAAATATCCCACAGGTGGATGACATTAATTTGTATTCCCAATCTCCTTCTTGTCCAATGAGTTCACGAACCTTATTGGGGTTTGATGCTGTACTTTGTTTGGTG
The DNA here is from genome assembly GCA_963454935.2 of Ilex paraguariensis. Taxonomy (NCBI): domain Eukaryota; kingdom Viridiplantae; phylum Streptophyta; class Magnoliopsida; order Aquifoliales; family Aquifoliaceae; genus Ilex; species Ilex paraguariensis. The sequence continues at coordinate 719,652 of CAUOFW020001458.1, forward strand.
GTTGGGGGATTCAGATATGCATGTGTGATCAAAGTGATCCTATCAGTGAATGATGAATGTAACAGTTATATGTGATGCAATTCTAGGGCCCAGACAAGCACAACCAACCCTTTAATCAACCCAAAAAGCTTGTTCTCTCTCTCTCTCTCTACATATATATATATGTTCATGTATATGTGTATATAGATATAGATAGATAGACGTATATATATCTCCATCTCTANCTTTCTCTACATATATATATATATGTTCATGTATATGTGTATATAGATATAGATAGATAGACGTATATANACATATATATATATGTTCATGTATATGTGTATATAGATATAGATAGATAGACGTATATATATCTCCATCTCTATCTCTTTGTCCTCTGACTTAAAGTTTTGCATAATTAGCATTTGAACTTGTATCAAAGCTTTTCTGAGGCAAGAGCTATGTTTGCTGCCACTCTGTCTGCAGGTTGAACTGAACTCTAAGGAGAGAGATAAGATTGCAGAGATCCCTTTGGCATTCACCCATGAATTATTAGGGTCATCCCTGGTCTCAAGTTTGAATGAACGGGCAGCTCTTGGTTCAGAAAATTGCTTGGTTCAGGAAGTGGGCATGTCAGATCCCATTAGCACTGTTCTTGATGCAAGAAAACACTCCAAAAAGCACAGTGACCAACTCTTATTGCATCTTGCGAATAAAGTTAATCAGATAAATGGTGAAGATTTGACTTGTATTGAGAGATCCCAACGGGAAAGAAAATTTCATCTTGGGGAGGATGGGCTACCTTCATATTGTGCAGTTCAGTCTCCACACAATATTGATACTGACCAAACTCTGCCTGTGTTTGAGGGTTTCATCATAGATCCGCAAACAGAGGATGAAGAACCAGGTATTGCTGAAGATAGGATCAACTTTGACAAACTTGACCTTCCAAGTTCCACAATAGAACGTGCTAGTATTTTGGAGCAGATTTGCAAATCTACCAGCAGGCATACACCATTGCCCCATTTTTCCTCAACATTTCAGTTTCAAAGAACCAAAGATTTGCACCAATCTGTACCGAATGGAATTCTTGAGCACATGGAATCAAGGAGCACTTTACTTCTATGTGATGATGTTGGCAAACAGCTTTGGGCCAGTTATGGTTGTATGGATGAAGTCAACACTCTTCGGGGTGTTTCATATTCTGATTGCATACCATATTCTGGTGCTCAAATTGGTTGGAATTCAAAAAATCCATGCACATCTCCTGTTGGAAAGCTGTGGGAAAATATCTCATCAAACTCTGGAAGTTCCGAGAAGCGCTTAAGCTCAAATCCAGAGCTGATTTGCTTCCCGATTGAGGAAGATTCCAGTATGAGTGAAGNGGGGTGTTTCATATTCTGATTGCATACCATATTCTGGTGCTCAAATTGGTTGGAATTCAAAAAATCCATGTACATCTCCTGTTGGAAAGCTGTGGGAAAATATCTCATCAAACTCTGGAAGTTCCGAGAAGCGCTTATGCTCAAATCCAGAGCTGATTTGCTTCCCGATTGAGGAAGATTCCAGTATGAGTGAAGAAACTGAGAATGCAGATGAAGTGGCTAATAATACCCAAGAAGGCGTCAATTCCACAGTGATGAACCCATCTGCCAAAAGAGAACCACTTGCTGATGTAACAAAAGCATGCTCAAATCTTCCTCCATTGGTTTGTGAAGCAGGAAAATTTCCTGGTAGAGGTAGTGTAGATTCGGTAAACACAGAAGTCAGCATCACAGGTGCTCATAATAAGGTAAAACAGAAGCTTCATAATCGTTACAGCAATAAGAGGAGAGGTACAAATGAGGCAAAGGAGAACCAAGCCTTATCAATGGGCGCAAATGATGTTAAGAGGCCTAATGTATCACTCCATAACAGGTTTAGTAAGCCAAAGTTATCAAGTAAAACTAGTTTGAAGAAAGGTGGTGTAAAGAGACTCTCAGAGAAGGAACATAAGCATAACAACATAGTTTCGAGTATAACGTCTTTCATTCCACTAGTTCAACAGAAAAAAGCCGATGCAGTTTGTGCAGGTAATCTGCCTATTTTTGGTGCTTAGTATATATTTACTGTTTTCTTTGGTTTGGAGAATTGGTTTTATTTCAAACAACTTGATGTCATAAGATTGGGCAATTTCCAATTTTGCAGTAGACATAGTTTCACAATAATGCCAGCTGCTTAAGTTAAATACTCCATCCACAAACTTGCTTACTCTGAAGTCTAAGGTGCTGAGACTTGAGATAATTAGATATATTGATTATTTGAGCAAGTATGTTTGGTCATGTTTAGCCTGTGTTTAGTTGTTCAACATGGCTACCCCCATATCTCCTGGTGATAGATTAACATGACTGCAGTCTACACCATGTACATTGGCATCCCTGTATTTCCCTCTTTCTTTTTCTGTGTTTTCACTTGGAACAACTTGGACTGACAACACTTCTTACTCACACAATTGCAAACATGTCATTATGCTTTTTAGTTTNTAATCCCTGTATTTCCCTCTTTCTTTTTCTGTGCTTTCACTTGGAACAACTTCGACTGACAACACTTCTTACTCACACAATTGCAAACATGTCATTATGCTTTTTAGTTTTTTGAAAAGCTGGAATCAATCTACTGGGGAAAATAATAAAATTGATGGAGTAGTGTTGGACGAGCAATATTATAGGGAATACGATGCTAGCAATTTTTTTATTCATAAAGTGACTGTAGCAAAGCATAGATACCATAACGTGTACCTATACTCGGACCATGTACCAAATCGACCTACAATCCCTGTAACATTTTACCAAAGTCAATGCACAGCTATAAGCCATCATATAAAACTTGTCATCATCAATTTGAAATTTTGAGGCTGTTGAAATGGGTCTAGAAGACACAATATGAACTGTCAGAATTAGTACATAAGTTGGGCATGGGCTTGTCTTCTAAAACCAGATGAACCTTCAAGAGTTCCATTGTTGCTATTCAAGCTCGATTTTTTGTGTCGTCTTGCAGGGAAGAGAGACATTAAAGTGAAATCTCTGGAGGCTGCTGAAGCTGCAAAACGCCTTGAAGAAAGAAAACAGAATGAACGTAAGACAAAGAAAGAAGAATTGAAGCTTGAGCGAGCACGATTGCAACAAGACAATTTGAGGCAAATGGAGTTAAATAAGAGAAAGAAAGAGGAGGAACAGAAGAAAAAAGAGGCTGATGCAGCGGCAAGGAAGAGAGTGAGAGATGAAGAAGAGCAGAAGGAGAGGGAAAGGAAAAGAAAGCGGATTGAAACACGGCGACATCAGAGAGATCAAGTGGAACAGTTATGTGGTGGGAAGGTGGAGAAAGAAAGACATTGCAGCACTGTAGTAAGTTCCATTCTCTATTACTGGAGAAATAATTTTTTTCTGCTTGCTGTTGTTCATGAACACGTAATATTGTGATGTCAAGGATGAGAAAAGGGATCAGAAAATGGAAAACGAAAGAGAAGATGTCTTGAAAAATCCTGAGACTCGAGCAAGGACAGGTGTAATTTTGGCCAGTGATGTCCAACAAGGTGGCTCTGCTTGTAAGGATTGTGATGCATCTATTGATTCTCGCGGCAATGGGAAGGTAGAGCTGTTTAATAGTGTAGTAATTCTAGTTCTGGAATACTTGTTTATCGGGTATTTGCTGTCCGGTGAGAAAATCATCATTAGCACACCCCCATGAAAATAATAATGTTCATGCCGAGAGCCTTTCACCCCAAATTCTTGCTCTAGGTATGTTGGTTGCTGGAATAACGTGTAGTTCGAAGCTTTAGTAATACAGTGCAAAATGATCATTAACCTTGCCTTGTTTGTCTTGAACTGAGAGATTGCTTTGGAGTTCCATNATCGATGTGTAGTTCGAAGCTTTAGTAATACAGTGCAAAATGATCATTAACCTTGCCTTGTTTGTCTTGAACTGAGAGATTGCTTTGGAGTTCCATCAACTGTTCTGTTTTCAGTGTCATGTTTATACCTATTTACTTGTTTGTCAAGCCTCACTCTTGTTTTATTTCTCATAGGAAATGAGCATGTTGGATAAATCAACTAAGAATGACTTGGTTACCAAGACAAGTCCAGAAAAATCGTACGAGATTTCTCCTTATCATTGCTCAGATGACGAAGAAGCGGAAGAAGAGGACGACGTACCTTCTAAAAAATTTACTCCTCCATGGGCCAGGTGACTAGCTCAACCTTTACTCAAAAAATGTTCAAGTTTTTGAGAACACATGAAGCCCTCGATGGACACATGTAGTTGTATGGAATATTGTCAATGTGCTATCAAATGCCTTTTAACCTACAAATGACTAGACGATTTTTGTCGTGTTCTGTATTTTTTCTCCTTCCGGCTTGTTTGATATACCATAGTATGCCCGTTGACCTTTTTAGTGAAATTAAAACTTGCTGAGTCCTGCTTGTTGTCTGCAGTAAAAACCGTGTGGCTCTGGTTATTTCCTCGCAGCAAAAAATTGACCCTGACGTAATATTTCCACTAGAAAGCTTTTGCAGTATGGATGAAGGTAAAATTTACACATTTTGAAGTCCTGGAGCTGAATTAACTGTTTTCTTGAACTAATGACAGCTTACTTCATGCAGTTCTCCTGCCCCGAAAGCTACAACAGAAATAAGTTGCAATTTCAAGTGAATGGTTCTCTGTTGCATCATTGTATCGTGACTTCCAGCAAATACTTCATGGACTGGGATGAGTCCTTCTGCTCCAAGATAAGGTTCTCTGACCCATGGTGCTTCTTGTTTTAAGTTCTTTAATTCCCCTGGGCAGATGGTGATAATAGGCAAAACTGGTGTTACTTAAGGTGAAAGGCATCGGAAGTGCCAAAATATTTTTGTGGCCTAGGCACAAGCGAGGTGTGGGCTTCATCGAAGTGAGGCATGTGTTGTAGATTATACATAAAGAGATTAGGAATTACAAAAGAAGTACAACATTTATAACAAATTTCAAAAAATTCGAAGCAAATAAGATATATTTCTAAAAACCAAAGGATAATTTTACTGTATTAATAGCTAATTAAACCAAAAAAAGGGAGGCTTATTTATGCTTCAGAAGTCTCAGCTTGCCTCAGTCCTAGATGCAGGCCTTTGCACGCTTTTCTTCAGATTNGTTAATCGCTAATTAAACCAAAAAAAGGGAGGCTTATTTATGCTTCAGGAGTCTCAGCTTGCCTCAGTCCTAGATGCAGGCCTTTGCACGCTTTTCTTCAGATTAGGCAAAACAAGGGGTAGTTACCTAGTTCTCCACTGTACAAGACCCTAGCGACCTTATCACCAGTTTAGCTGTCGTCTTCCTCACATATATTTACGCCAACTGAGACTTCCTTGATGACATTGCAGGTCTTGCCAACTTTTCATTGCATATTGGTGGGGGTGCCATAACTTAGGAAGGCCTAAAATGATCCATAATGGTAAACTTAGCTGTTCACTAATCAGGTATCATTCTAAGGATGACTTCAGTAACTACAGTTATTAGGTGGTGATGATTGGCCATCCTCCCAAGTGTATAATAGACTTGTATCTCTTCGCTAATGTAGTTTTTAATCGAGGACAAAAGCTTAGGATATTTAAACGTGAATTTGATAACAGTTTCATTCCTCTTCTTAAGGGGGTCATAGGGTTATGCCTAAACCCAGTTGTAAGCTCTAGAGCTAGTTCCCATTATTGGATAATGTTTTGATAACGTTAGTCGGATACATATTATATTGAAACTTGTGAGATATAAAGTATGTCCCTTGATAGAACATAAGGGCGGAATTGAATTCATGTATTAGATTTCAAATAACGAGGATAAGATTCACTTGAGTTGAATTGAATTGAGTTTACATAAATCAATTATCCACCATATAAATTTNGATATAAAGTATGTCCCTTGATAGAACATAAGGGCGGAATTGAATTCATGTATTAGATTTCAAATAACGAGGATAAGACTCACTTGAGTTGAATTGAATTGAGTTTACATAAATCAATTATCCACCATATAAATTTACATTAAAAGTTCACATCTTCTCTTAAAAGTCTTGGTAGTAACTGTATTTGTGTGTGATGGCAGATTTGTTGGTATGGAAGAGCACGTTGATGATTAAAGTTTTGGGAATGGAACTGGTTGAAGCTTTATCAATAGAAATGAATATTAGAAATTTTGCTTATGTAAATACGTCAGTCATATGCCGAGATGAGAAGTTTCTCGAACTAAGGGGATAAAGCTTCATGAATCCTAGTGTTGATGTGGTCTGTGATTGAATTGGATCTTCTAAGTCAATGCTTCCTACCACGATAGTTGGGGCTAAAAATCAAGTGTTCAAGGAAGCGGGAAAATTTTTTTTTTGGCCAAATTGTTCTTCTTTCAAACTTTAATTTTCCCAATTTTTATTACTCTGAAACAGAAAATAAATGTGGGTGTACCTTGAGGGAGTTCTCTTGAATTCAACTAAAAAATATTCGGTACTTGAGTTTTGTAAAAAAAAAAGAAAAGGAAGGAATTTAATCTATTTTAAATTCAAGTAGTATTTAAGTTAGAGTTTTGGGTTTTTATACTCAANGTTCTTCTTTCAAACTTTAATTTTCCCAATTTTTATTACTCTGAAACAGAAAATAAATGTGGGTGTAACTTGAGGGAGTTATCTTGAATTCAACTAAAAAATATTCGGTACTTGAGTTTTGTAAAAAAAAAAAGAAAAGGAAGGAATTTAATCTATTTTAAATTCAAGTAGTATTTAAGTTAGAGTTTTGGGTTTTTATACTCAACTTGAATTGAAACCAAATTTTTGGTATTGCTGTGATGGGGTGTTTGAGTTAATTTTTGTGTATTTTGATTAATATTTTTTTTCAGTTCAGTTAAAAGCAATTTACGTGGGAAATTTTTTTTATAATCTAGTTTAAAGATGAAATTCTGTTCAAAAATAAAATAAAATAAAAATGAACTTAGTTATTATAATTGAATCCAAAACAAAAAATGCAGTGTGTAGGGGGAATATCTTGTAACGGCTCTTTGACGCAAATCTTGACTTCTCTGGGGATTTCATTTGTCCCAATGTTAACTGTAGCTGCTTCTTCTATTTTGGGCTTGGGATTCCTCCCGTTTAATGCACTCCGTGATTGGACTTATGATTGCACTTAAATTCCNCATGTTGGGCTTCGGATTCCTCCCGTTTAATGCACTCCGTGATTGGACCTATGATTGCACTTAAATTCCAAAGGAAATGACTATAAAACGAAGCCAACCCATGAAANTATTTTGGGCTTGGGATTCCTCCCGTTTAATGCACTCCGTGATTGGACTTATGATTGCACTTAAATTCCAAAGGAAATGACTATAAAACGAAGCCAACCCATGAAAATTCCTTACATCTCCTTTTGATTTTGGCACTGGCCATTCCATAATAGCCCTTGGGCTGCTGAACAATCGATTCCCTGTTTAAGGTTGAGATCGAAATGGAGAAAGGAGGTTTTCTTGGTCAGACTATGGGTGGGGCATTTTCACAAAAGATTGATCTTATTCCTCTTCCACTTAGTTAGATGCATTGAATTGAAACAAAATCCTGTGATTTGATCATCTTTTATTGTTTAAAATTTATTGGGGGTTTGAACTTTGAACCTATAATCACGTGGTTTTCCGTGTTATTCTTTAGGTGACTTCAAAATTATTACTCTGTTTCAAATTTTCAAAACTCGTTAAATTTTGAAAATTAACCAAAGCTCATCTCTCAATTTTTATGCTTTTGAATGTCCAAGGTTTGTCAACTCACCTATTAGTTCTATTTATATTTATATCCTATTTAATTGATTGATTTATCTTCAATGTCTCTCTTGCAATTGTCTCTTTCACTATAGATNAGTGTTATTCTTTAGGTGACTTCAAAATTATTACTCTGTTTCAAATTTTCAAAACTCGTCAAATTTTGAAAATTAACCAAAGCTCATCTCTCAATTTTTATGCTTTTGAATGTCCAAGGTTTGTCAACTCGCCTATTAGTTCTATTTATATTTATATCCTATTTAATTGATTGATTTATCTTCAATGTCTCTCTTGCAATTGTCTCTTTCACTATAGATTAATAATACATCTCATTTAGATTAAGTCTTAATGATAAATGAAGGACAACGGTAAATTGAGTTACTGAATTAAGTTGGTAAATTCATGATTTAGATCCCCCTCTATTACATCTTCCTTCAAATTTCTCTTAATATAGTGTTAGATGAGTGACATGTGTAAAATTTTGAATTTCAATGGATAAGATGTTTTCACATTCATTTTGTTATTGTTGGAATATTAACCATTATTAAGGAATTTTCTTATAAGGAAAAAATATTGTGCATTGAAATTCTGAATCTTACACATGTTATTCATTTAACATTGTATTGAGAAAAATTGAAAAAAATGAGTAATGGAAGAGATCCAAATCCATAAATTCATAACAAATATATATGCAAAATGGGGAGTAGAATTTCTAGAAATCTAATAGTTTTACTTGAGTTTCTTTTTTGGTGGATCATATATCATTTTAAGTTCCATTGTTTACAAAAGCATCATTCACTTACAAGCATACTTCAATTAATTTTCTATTTGATATGATCAAAAATATGTCATTCATGCAAAAACTAAGGTATTTACGAAAAATAAATTCTTTATAACCTGACTATAAAAAATTATCAAAATTTAAATTTAAGATATTTAATTTATAACTCATCATAATTTTTGCTTGAGCTACTCTTTAGGGCTTATCCTTCACTCATTCGTTGTAAATAATCAATGGAAAAAGAAATTGAAGATGAAGGGTAGTAGGGTAGTGTGATGCCCAAAATGGTCCAAACCCACAATGTGAACCGGTCAAACAGTAGACTATATATCTACAACGGCTTGTTTTGAATTTTCTGAGCATAGATAATCCTGTGGGCCCCTTTTACCAGCGAAAAGAAAATACTGACACCTACCCCACATGTACGCATGATTGGAGGATCAGAGGCGTACATTCAACACTTTTCTCCATGTTATCGCATATGCGTCGACTGACATTCCAGCACTGTCATGGTAAATGGACAAAAATGCCACTACACGGGCCATTCATACGACGTCGTCCCCAAGCCTATAACCTCCCACTTCCTTCCAAATTAGTTTTCGTCATATAACCGTTATAGACCCAGTATTAGCTTCCCTTTTTTCTCTTTCTTCAACCCCCCAAGCCCCCATTTTCTAACCGTTTAAACCCCATTTTCCCACCACTACCACCTCTCTCTCTCTCTCTCTCTTCCCTGTAAGGAAATCAAGAACAACCTCCAAGAACTCTATACACTTTCATTGCGTATATCGTCAAAATTCACCACTCTGTTCTTGAAAGACTCACATTCTTTCTTTAATCACTAATGCTAGTTACTATGCATCAAAGAAAGCTTCTTGTGTTCTTGGCTTCCTTCATTCTGTTCAAATTCTCAGACCCATCTCTGGTATCAGCAAAGCATATGAGTTTCGACTTCCCATCTTTCAGCCCGCGAAACTTCACTCTCCTCGGCGACTCATACCTCCGAAGAGGCGTAATTGGATTGACAAGAGAGCTTGGAGTCCCATCTTCAAGCTCTGGAAGCGTATTCTACAACTACCCAATTGCTTTTTTCAATCAAGAATTGAATATCACAGCTTCTTTCTCTACGAAATTCTCTTTCTTCATCAACAACCGCAACCCGACGTCGTTTGGAGACGGGTTGGCCTTCTTTCTCTCTCCGGATAACCAGACCTTGGGAAGTCCAGGAGGGTATCTGGGTCTCTTCAATTCATCACAATTGACCAAGAACAAGTTTGTGGCGGTTGAGTTTGACACAAGATTCAATTTGAATTTCAATGACCCTAACGAAAATCATGTTGGGTTGGACATTGACAGCTTGATCTCGATCAAGACTGCTGATCCAATGTTGCAGGGTATTATTCTCAAAAGCGGGAATTTGATCACTGCTTGGATTGATTACAGGAACGAGGATGGAAAGTTAAAAGTGTTCTTGAGTTACTCAAATTTGAAGCCTAAAGATCCAATTTTGATGGTCGATATTGACCTCTCTGATCATCTCAATCCATATATGTATGTGGGTTTTTCGGCATCAACCGAGGGAAGCACTGAACTACACTTGATTGAAAATTGGAGCTTTCAGACTTTTGGGTTTCACCCAATTAGGCCAAGAACTCATCCTCATAATGTGTCGGATACTGTGACCTTAAAGCCACCAATTCCAGTTTCTGATACCACCAAAAAGCATCACAAGAGGCTTGGTTTAGGTTTGGGGATTGCTGGTCCGGCCTTTTTTTGTTGTGTTCTTGTGGTTTTTGGTTGGGTTTCGTTGAAGAAATGGAGGGGTGTCACAACAGAGAAGAGCCTAAAAGTAGAGCTTGTGACAGGCCCAAGAGAATTCAGCTATAGAGAGCTCAAGTCAGCCACAAAAGGGTTCCATTCCAGCAGGATTATAGGCCAAGGAGCATTTGGAAATGTTTACAAAGCATTTTTATCAGGAACTATTTCTGCAGTGAAAAGATCAAAGCATTCTCACGAAGGCAAGACTGAGTTCTTAGCTGAATTGTCGATTATTGCTTGTTTGAGGCACAAAAATTTAGTTCAGCTTCAAGGTTGGTGTGTTGAGAAGGGTGAATTGTTACTTGTCTATGAGTTCATGTCCAATGGGAGTCTTGATAAGGTGCTACACCAAGAATCTGAACTAGGTAACCCACTGAAATGGCCTTATAGATACAACATTGCAATTGGGTTAGCCTCTGTTCTTACTTATCTGCATCAAGAATGTGAGCAGCAAGTAATCCACAGAGACATAAAGACTAGTAATGTAATGCTTGATGCAAACTTTAGTGCAAGGCTGGGAGATTTCGGATTGGCGAGGCTAATGGATCATGACAAGAGTCCCGTGTCTACACTAACGGCTGGAACAATGGGATATCTTGCTCCTGAGTATCTTCAGTATGGCAAAGCAACTGACAAAACTGATGTTTTCGGTTATGGGGTGGTTATACTTGAGGTGACCTGCGGGAGGAGGCCAATTGAGAGAGAACAAGAAGGTGAAAACATGGTGAATTTGGTCGATTGGGTTTGGGGATTGTACTCTGAAGGAAGGATTTTTGAAGCAGCAGACAAACGGTTGAATGGTGAGTTCCATGAGGAAGAAATGAGGAAGCTGTTGCTTGTGGGCTTGAGCTGTGCTAACCCTGATAGCACAGAGAGACCTACAATGAGGAGAGTATTCCAGATTCTTAACAATGAGGCAGAGACTCTAATTGTCCCAAAGGTGACACCGACACTCAGTTTCTCTAGTAGATTGCCTTTGAGCCTCGAGGACATTGTTTCAGACAATGAAGATTGTGAGACATCAGAAACCATGTTTGAGATCAAAGTTGGCTGAAGTCATCTATTTAGTTCTCTTAAGCTAGCTGATTTCTTGAATTCGTGAATTTTGTTGATTAGGTAGCTTAGTTGGTGTTATGTAGTTCAGCCCTATACAAGTCTGTGAGAGTTCACTGGCCTCAGTTCAAAGCGATTCCATTGAACTAACGGTCTTGTGCTGTATCTGAACATTTTAAAATGTAATTTGGACTCCAGCTTAAGGTCCATGACTCACCCAATAATGCAAATTTCTTTGCTGCTCAAATAAATCAGAACATCAAGAAATCTGTAATTTACAACACAGTGCTAGCTGTTTCATGAGTATTTGGACCAAGGAATTTCTATAAATTATTTGTAACACATGAATGCCTCGCGTAGAACAGCAGTTGTATATTTGAAAGATTTGGATATGATAAGTTGTTGAAGTTTCTTCTTGCCAGAGATTTTTTTTTTTTAGCTCTGCGGGGATTTCTTGTTTTTTTTCCATACACAATCCATCGTGTCATCTATAAGTAGTTTCAGGGGTATTTGACAGATAACTTCTGCATTATGGGAGATAGAAAAGGTTAGCGGCTAGAATAAAACATTGAGGGTAGTTTCTGTTGCAAATAAATGGAACAGTGGACAACAGGAGGGGATTCTTATCATTCTAAATCATATGTGGGGGATCTTCCTAATGTTCAACTTACAATTTCCTTGTAGTGTATGACTGAGATACCAAAAATTTACAGTACATCTCTCCCTCAGATTAGGGGAGGTGATATAATTTCTCGAAAAGCGCCATTGCAGAAAAGTAGAAATTAATGGTTCCTGATTTATGCGAAGTACAAGAGAAATCTTAACCAATCCACCTTTTGCTAGAGGAGAACCAAAAATTGTGAGTAAAACAGTTGAGAAATAGCAAAAGATTAAAGATTAAGAGCTGAAATGCATACCATCCAACTGGACAAGGTGGGATCAAGATGAACCCCAGGCGCTCATTCCTATGGCCTCCAGCTCAGTGTGATTCTTTTGAAGTACTCTATACCATTCAACAATAATCTCATTATTTTACGACGTTTGAGTAAGTACTACTACATGTCAACTTTAGATATTGTAAGTATTAGGTAATGCCAATAGAGTAAGAAGTCTAACCATACGTTCAGGCAGATTTTGCAACAATTAGAAATGAGCAGAACGGAATATGCGCTAAAACCTGATAACTTATTGAACTGGACGAGACATTAAAGACCCTTATAAAAGAGTGAAAGGAAAAGAAAACCAAGAATGACTTGAAAAATACGAAATCTAAATTCCCACCAGCCATGGAGGCTAGCTAGGTTGGTTTGATCAGTATCAATCGCACTAGTCCCATTGAAGAAAGGTGAAACAATGGTGACAGAAGAAGAGAGGGCACACTCCCACAAAAGCAAAGACTCCCTTTATCTAATGGCGGGTTGTGCGCTCTCTCTTCTGTCAACACGCAGTCTCATCCACCACCAGTGACACACTTGATAAACTGCTTTCTGATCTCTTTCATGGCTGCAATAGAAAATCATGAAATCAATGCATTAGAAAGAGAGAGAGAGAAAAGAAAAACGCATGCCTGCATGTGTTTGCATGACAAGCCTACCTATTCAAAAAAATAGTACACTGCATGGATAAATACAAAAGTTAAGGGCTTGTAACAAAGAATATGAAGAACTTACTCCAAAAAAAAAAAAACAGAAGGATATGAAGAAATTAAGGGACAGCCAGAAACGGGAGGCAAGGGTATACGAAGGAAGATGAGACGTTATATATACATATGAGCAAGAGGCTCTTGGTGGTAAAAAAAGAACAGTGGGTCAGTAAATTAAAGCTATGTTGGTTTATTTTTGGCACTTCCTTTGTATTTGGAGAATCGGCTAAAATCTTAAGCAGCAGATTTCCTAGTCAAGTATATTTAAAAATCCTAGTTGCTTTCACCAAGTAGAAAACCTTCATTAATTATCATCTACGGCCCTTGTCAGGTGAGAGAGAGAGAGAGAGAGCGAACCTGTTTTTTTTTTCTTCTTTGAATTTGGAGAGAGAGAGTTAATAGAGAACCTCTTTAAGCCTGCACTAATGAGTTTCATGTTTAGCCAAATGTAGTGAGATGGTGACTGGTTCTTGCAGGAATCCAAGAGGGGGTCTGTATCACTATCATGCACCCTTGGTGGAAGCCATGAAGCCTTCAAGATCATAGGCTTAACTTCTTGTGCTCTGAGCACATGCATGATGAGAATCCAGTGGACCCCCTTCTGCACATAATCAAGACCGTCCAATGAGAATCCAGTAGGTCCCCTTTCAATTTACTTATTTCACTCCTTACTGCAAATATAAATACTAAAGAATGCATCATTTCCCTGCTTAAGAGTTTCATTAAGTAAATTGAAAGCAAAGTGATGATAGGATGACACAGTGGGAATAGGGATATCAATTGGTATCTTGTAGAGGAGGATTCACTGGTTATTAATTCATATCAAACTAACCTGTAAATGTGCCTACTAATATTCATATCATATTAAATTTGTGTAATGTGTCGAGCGTTAGAGGATTCATTGGTGGTGGATTCATGTCTTGTTTAGTTGAACTCAGTGTTGATTCATTTATCAAGTGGGTTTGAAGGTCAACACGTTTACGATACATATCCAAATTGACAAGTAATTAAAAAATTGTCAATTCTAATTCTGCATTCTTCTATTTATCAGTGGGCAGCCTGGTGAAGCCACCAGAATCTGCACCATCTCCGAGTGCGGGGGGTGGGACGGGAGATGGATCAGGCGGAGGGGTTGGCCGGGATTTCGATCATTGTGACCCCCTAGACTGGGGTTGAATTCCACCACCAAGCTCCCTGTTGCATCTATCTTCATAACTGCTGTTGGAGACATGTTGGTCATTCTCTAAATGTATATGAACTAGTTCCTGTGAATGAAAGCTTGCTTCCATAGTTGTTTGACCTGATCTTTCTTGTAATACAGTATATTATTGATGATTGCCTACATAGACTTTAATGACAGTTTGATGGTAGAATCTATTGTAACAGGTCCTCACATTCACACTTACAAAGATTTTAATGATACAGGACATGCTCACAAAAAATATTTGCCCAGCTGAGCTTCAGCAAGATATAATGAATCTATGAGTTCATCACGGGGAAACGGCCACATGATGGAGCAACTAGCAATACTGTTTATCTTCTGTCTCCTACTTCTGTCAGGAAAATCCATACCAGTATTTATACCATTCTATCTGCTACAACTCCCACTCACTTCTTCTTGAGTTTCAATTCTCCCTTGGATTATGACAATTTCACTTCTCAAACACCTGATGTGGCCCGTGATCCCACATGAACTCTCTTCACTTCTTCTTAGTTCTGTATCGCCCTCCATATGCATCGAATGTTGGAGTTCTTATCAGCAGGATTCATAGCAAGAGCTTACACCCCTGCGATACAATGATATCAGAAACTGGATATCCACTTAGCATCTGCAACATCATGAACTTTGGATCATAAGAAATCCGTAGAACAGCAACAGAAATTGATTAAGATGCCTTTCTAAAAGAGATTTCATCATAAAAAAATTGCTTCCAATACGCAATTGATCAAGACCGCCTCCTACACTTACATTTCTTCTCGGATAAGACGAGCGGCGAATGCTCCATCAAGTGAATGCTTCACAGGGCTAGAATAATAAAAACCACGTTCCATTACAAAATCTGGGGGTACGAATCTGTTGGCAGGATCTATACTGAATTCCTGCATAGATATTTTTTTCACAAAAAAAAAATGATTAAGACAATGCATTAACCTCACACGTTTAATTATATTTATATAATAAGATAGCTCACAAATTGAATTTTATCTCCTACACATTCCCCCCTCCCAAAATAAAAAATCACATCATTCATTTCAATAACATGCCCAATTATTTTAATAGCTCACAAGTTAAATTTTATCTCCTAAATATTTTTCTCCCAAAAAATATCACATTACTTATTTCTATCACATGTCCAATTATTTATATTTGATTAATTTATAATTTAATATAATTTTTATTTCAAACATTATCCATACACGATAGTATACACATGTTGAAAAAATTTTATTGGATTACGTTTTTAAAAAAAACATTGTCGATATTTTTAAGAAAATAATGGATAAACATAGATTTTAAATGATGTAATCAAAAAAATGAAGAAAAGAAAAAGTATTATTTAATATAGTTGAAAATAATGGATAGTGTTGGAGTTATAGCATAAGTTTATACTTTTGTTTTACCTTTTTATCCTTAGCGTATGTTTATTGTTAACTATATATACGAGGGGCTCTACACTTAGTTTGTATCCCTTTAACTCATATATATTCCTCTTCTTGGTATCAAAGCCAAACCCTACCTTTAACTCTAACCCTAACCCTAACCCTAACCTTCATCATAATCAAGCCACAGCTAACCGACAACAACCTAGCCACTGCCACAGGCCAGTCATCTTGTTGCCTCACTGCCCAGCAACCTTCTCCATAACCACCGGCCTTCTCCCAAAGCCAATACCGACTATACCACTTGTTGTCTCACTGCCCAGTAACCTTCTCCATAACCACCGGCCAAGACCCAACAGCCCACTGCCCAATAACCTTCTCCCAAATCCAATACCGACTATACCACTTGTTGTCTCACTGACCAGCAACCTTCTCCATAACCACCGACCATTACCAGCCAAGAGCCAACAGCCAACAGCCCACTGCCCAATAACCTTCTCCCAAATCCAATACCAACAATACCAGTGACAGCCTTTAGCCTACTACCAATACCCCACAAAATCAAACCCCAGCACTGACAATCATACCACAACCATCATCGACTGCATATACCAAAGCCAACATATACTCATACCCAACCAAGCACATCGACTGTCCAAACACCCCAAGTCAGCCATACCCAAAACCAAGCCGCCGACTGTCCAAACCAGCACCCAAAACCGACTGCCCACTGCCCAACCAAAACCAGACCAGCCCCAAACCAGCCCACTCATCAACCCGCTATCGAGTCCATTTATCTTTTCGTCACAGTGTCGCTATCTTTTCGCGCCACCTTTTTTCCTAGAGTTGCAATATCTAGGCCTTTTTGATGAGGCATCAGATCCTCTTTTTCATTGATCTGCTTTTGATGCAGTAGATCACTTATATATATTTTATGAATTTCTGGGCACCATGACTTGATTATTTGGGAGTTTTCTGGACCTTTTTTATCTGTTACTATTGTTCGACTTGAGGTATATTGTTCTCCCTTATTTTATCCCTCTATTTATCTTAGAGTTATTTTTTTTCTGTCACGGGTGCCCACGTATTATTGTTGACATGGCTACTACTGAGGGACTAGAGACTCCTACCGTAGAGACCTCTACTGTTAAGGCTTATGTTAATACTTCCACTGGGCATGTACCGCCTACTTCTCCTACTTTTATGTTTGACCAATACACAGTTGTTTTACAGGCAATGCCGGGAATGATCTCTCAGAAGGTTACGACACAATTGTTGAATGATCGTAACTTTGTTGAGTGATCACATTCATTCCAGCTTTTCTTGGGCCGTGTAGGGAAGTTTGGTTGGCTGACGGGATCTCACCTAAAGCCAGCTGATGTTCTGAGAACTGCGCCATTCTTAGATGGTTAATTGGCTCAATGGAGCCATCTGTTTGCAAGATACACCAGTTTCATAGCTCTGTTCCGAAATTATGAAGAGCATTATCAGAGATATATTCCCAGTCAGGACGGGAAGTTTGTGTTTATGAGCTTTCTCAGGAGCTCTCATATGCTCCACAGGGAGATATGACTATTCAGGATTATTATGGCTATTTGACCCAGCGCTGGCTTGAGTATGAAACTCTACGTCCTCTTGCTACCATTCCGAGGATAAAGCCCGAGGGAGCTACATTCTTGCATACTCGAGAGTAGGAGGATAGGATTCACAAGTTTCTTATGGGGCTTCGTGATGAGTTTGAGGGGCCTCGTTCTCAGATCTTGTCGATGTTGAGACTTCTATCTCTTTATGAGGTGTATGCAATGATTGAGCAACATGAGCGCCGCGTTCGTATTGCATCACTTCTAGTTGAGACTTTGACTCCTTCGGCTGACCAGATGGCCCTTGCGGCTGCTGCAGGGTCTCGTTCAGGATCCTTAATTAGAGGTGGACACCGCTCGGACCAGCGCCGTCAGGGTGCCCCAGATCAGCGCAGACAGGGGGATTCTCGTCAGTGATTATTGTGGCCGACCAAGACATCTGAGGGCTGCTTGCTAGATGCTCCATCCGGAGCTTAAGCCCCCTCCTCGCAGCCGTACTGCTGCTATTGCTAAGGTACCACCACTGACTACCGCTACTCCTGCTACTGCTACTGTTCCTCTTTGGCAGAGTGATATGGATACTATCACTTCCCGATTAGATATGCTTATGTCCGCTCTGACTTCTCAAAGTCCGACAACTGTGGCTGCCACCACTACAAGTATACCTCGTGTTTTTCATGCTTGTGCCAGTCCGTCTCCCCTTTGAATGCTGGACTCGAGTGCGAATGGTCACATGACAGGTGAAGCCCATCACTTCACCACTTTTGACAAGCAGTTACATACACAGGTTCAACTAGCAGATGGGACACATACCTTTATTGTTAGTAGGGGTACAGTCCGCCTTCCAAATGGCTTTACATTACGTTCAGTGTTTCATGTGCCAAAGTTGGCCATGAATCTATTATCTGTACATCAATTAGCCAGAGATTTTCATTGTGCGGTTGTGTTCTTATCTAATTCGTGTTATTTGCAGGACCTGAGTACCAGGAGGATTATTATCAGGGGACATGAGAGAGATGGACTGTATTATCTAGGCGATCCACCTCCAGTTTCACCAGTTCCTTCATCTCCATCACTTGCAGCTGTTTTATTTTTATCTATTCCTAGCTTGCATGCTAGTATTTTACCTAGTACTTGTCGTCATGATTTTTCATCACAAACTGTTCAGTTGTGGCGTGATCATTTTGGACATATAAATTTTAAATATTTATGTATGTTGTTTCTTGCTTTAAGCAATGCTTGTGTTTGTAGTAAACTTGATTGTGTTATATGTTCTCTATCAAAACATGTTAGGACCAGTTATATTTCTCGCATGCACCAATCACCAAACCCATTTGACCTAATACACTCTGATATTTGGGGACCCTCTCCTGTTATTGCTCTATCAAGTACTCGATACTATGTGACATTTATAGATAACCATACCCGTTGTACTTGGGTCTAACTTTTACATAGAAAGTCTGATGTACTCCCTGTCATCACTCAGTTTCTCCAGATGATTAAGACACAATTCGATATCATTGTTCGTGCTCTTCGTTCGGATAATGCCAAAGAATATGTGTCTGATGCCTTAGTGTTTCACCTTTCTTCCCAGGATATCCTTCAGCAGCTCACTTATCCATATACTACTGAGCAAAATGGAGTTGCTGAAAGGAAAAATAGGATTCTGATAGGGATGGTACGTTATATGCTTCAAGGTATGGGAGTACCAAAATCTTACTGACATTTTGCTGATTTGACTTCTACCTTTCTGTACAATTGCACACCGAGTCATGTTCTTCAGCATAGGGCTCCCTTAAAAGTTTTATTCCCTGAGCGGGCACTTTTTCCTGTCCCCCCTCGTGTTTTTGGCTGCACATGTTTTGTTCAGGATCGATCTCCTACTCGCCATAAGCTTAATGATACAGCGATTCGTTATATCTTTGTGGGTTATTGTCATCAGTCTAAGGGGTATCAGTGATTTGATCCTATCAGGCGTCGTATGTATCATAGTCTAGATGTTACCTTTCTTGAGCATATTCCCTATTTTTCTTCCAATCTTGTGTCTTTCCCTTCAGTTGATGATACTCCCTTTGATTTTCCATTACCACAGGAGTCAAAGCCATTGATCCCTATCACTACAGAGTCATCAATCTCTTCTCCTCCAAAGCCAGAGTCACCAGTTTCTCTTCCTTTGCAGGTTTATGTTCATCGCCCTCGCTCTCATCCCCCTGCTGATGTCTCCTCTACCTCAGGCGATGCGGGTAATACTTTTGAGTTCGTTGAGCATATTGATGTCCCTGTTGTTAGTACTGATGAGATTGCAGGTACTAAGCCAGTTACATTACCTTATGAGACATTGTTAGTGGAGGATGATGATTTAGGGCGTCGTTATCCGCGACGTAATCGCCATCCAGTTGATCGTTATGGTTAGAACGCCAGGATTTTATATCTGATCTCTGCTTATATTTCTTATGGTGATTTATCTCCTACATTTCGAGCTTATAGTATGGCCTTATTAGATACGCCGGTTCCTCGTTCTGTTTCAGAGGCTATGCAAGAGCCCCAGTAGGTTCTTGCTATGCAGACAGAGATAGACGCTCTTCAACGTAATCATACATGGGATCTTGTCTCTTTACCTTCAGGGGTGAAGCCTGCTAGCTGTCGCTGGGTTTACACCCTGAAGTTTCTTGCGGATGGTACTATTGATCGTCACAAGGCTAGGCTTGTGGCAAAGGGCTTTACTCCGGTACCAGGTCGTGATTTTGGTGCTACATTTGCCCCTGTGGCAAAATTGACTACTGTTCGGTTGATTATTTCTCTAGCTGCAGAGTACTCTTGGCCTCTTCATCAGTTAGATGTGAAGAATGCGTTTCTTCACGGTGATCTGGACGAGATTATTTATATGGATGCACCACCGGATTTTCGTGGTGAGGGGGAGTATGCTGGAAAGATATGTCGATTGCACAAGTCTCTTTATGGACTGAAATAGTCACCGCGAGCCTGGTTCTCTTGCTTTAGTGATGTAGTCGTACGTTTAGGGTTCACCAGATGTCATTCTGATCATACCTGCTTTATTCGGCGAAATACTTCTAGACAGTGTGTTATCTTTTTAGTATATGTTGATAATATTATTATTACCGGGGATGATGTTTATGGGACTGCGCATGTCAAGGTAGACCTTAAGAAGGCCTTCGATGTGAAGGACCTTGGATTTTTGCGATACTCTCTTGGGATTGAGGTTGCCCGTAACAGCAAGGATGTTGTTCTTTCTCAGAGAGAATATGTTTTGAATCTTCTTTCAGATACTGGGATGATGGGGTGCAAACCGGCATCATCACCCATGATTCCAAACCTGAAGCTTACTGCTGAAGGTGAGGAGTTGAGAGATCCGGCTGTCTATCAGAGGTTGGTAGGTAGACTTATCTATCTAGCCAACACAAGGCCAGACATTTCATTCGCGGTCAGCCAAGTTAGTCAGTTTATGCACAAGCCGTGTCAGCCTCATCTTAATGCAGTTTATTATTTCTTCGGTACCTCAAGTCTTGTCCTAGACTTGGGTTGTTCTATGCATCAGGATCTCAGACTGATTCTCTAGCTTGTTATTCAGATTCAGATTATGGGGGAGCGTGTGATGGTCGATCTACTACGGGCTTCTGTGCTTTTCAAGGGGCTCATCTTATCTCTTGGAAGAGCAAGAAGCAGTTAGTTGTCTCCCGCTCGTCAGCAAAGACAGAGTATCGGGCACTGGCACTTGGCGCATGTGAGATTATCTGGTTACGATCGATTCTTGGCGAGTTGGGATTTCCAGTGATTTCTCCATCCACATTATATTGTGATAATCGGTCTGCTATTCAGCTTGCTTCTGACTCTATACTGCACGAGAGGACGAAGCATATAGAGATCGATGTTCACTTTTTTCGGGAGAAGGTTAGCTGTGGTATTATCACTCCATTGTTTATGGGGACTCGTGATTAGGTTGCGGATGTTTTCACCAAACCTGTTACTCTATCCATTCTTCAGGACTCTGTTGTCAAACTTGACTTAGTTGATATTTTTATTGATATTTTTGCACCTAGCTTGAGGGGGAGTGTTGGAGTTATAGCATAAGTTATTAGGGTTTTCCTTTTTTATCTTTGTTTTACTTTTTTATCCTTATTGTATCTTTATTGTTGACTATATATACGGGGGCTCTACACTTAATTTGTATCTCTTTCACTCATATATATTCCTCTTCTGATAGACATGTATTTTAAATGATGTAATCAAATAAATGAAGGAAAGAAAAATTATTATTTAATATAGTTGAAACTAATGGATAAACATAGATTTTAAATGATAGAATCAAAGAAATGAAGAAAAAATATATATTATTTAATATAGTGGATAGATTTTTTTTGGTGTTCGAATTTTAAGTTTTATCATACCTTCAGTCACGGGTTATGACTAGTCAATGAATAAATCAAATACTTCTAAGCCAGCTAGAGCTGTGAACGAGTACACTGCAGCAAGTTTTCGGACAGACTATAAATATCTATCTATCTGAGAGGCCACATTTACTTTGTCCTGTCTTAACAAAAATAAGAAAGTATTTTCCCATCTAAGCATTTGGTCTCCCATAAAACAAGAGTCTGCAAAAAGTGTTTCCTCTATACAAAAAAATTGAATGAAGCACAGTTTTTACTTTTTAGTGTATTTCTCAGAAGTGTAAACATAGAAAGAAAGCATGTCAAGACAGAGCATGGTAGCTCTTACTGGATGCCTACGAAGAAATGCAGCCACCCTCTCTTCATTTTCCTCGGGATCAATGGAGCATGTACTATACACTAGTACTCCACCAGGCTTCACCAACCTACAAATTCGTAACAAAGGTGGAAGGGGGAAAGGAGAAAAAAAGGAAAAGATCAAATGAGCAGAATATCAAAACATATGATAACCTCTTTATTAAACCATTTAAATATCGTGAAGGGACCGAAGCACATCATAACTTGTTCGCTGCTTGCAAATTTGAAGTTTTAAATCTCTTCTAATTCATATAGATTAACTTTTGAATTCAACAGACGAAGCTTCACCAGAAGTAAAAGATCAAACCATAAGGCTCCAACTTCAAGAAGATAAAGGGACACAAGGGAAAACAGTCAATACAGTCGTACAATCTCTTGTGGTAAAAATGTTTTCTTGCCAGTCTCAACCAAGAAAAAAAAGGTTCTGATGTTGGCCTGTTGTCCACCAACAAAAATTAAAAACATCAGCAGAAGAATACTGTTGGTCTCACATGGAAGCTGCATCGAGAAGTTCATCTTGTAAATCTTTAAGTTTTTCCATATCTTCCAATTTCCTATTCCATCGCAAGTCTGCTCTCTTCAAGGAAAGAAAGGAGACAGATAAACTGCAGGTTTTCTTTTAGTTTCACTTGCAATAAAAGAGAATGCAAGCACAGGAAAATGAAATGGAAAAGAAAAACAAAATAAAGAAGAAAACTCCCCATGTTGTTCAAAATTGATGCAAACAAAAAAGTAAGTTAAAACTGCAGGTATCCTTATTAAAATACCTTCGACAGAACACCCAATCCAGAGCAAGGAGCATCCAGCAAAACTTTATCAAACTTCACATGATTATTGTCCTGATAAAAGAAAGAAAACAGCAAGAAGTTAGATACCTCAAGCTGCAAAAATAACCTCCCACTTTTCATGTGATAAAGAGTTACAGCAAATGTCCGAAGATCAGCATGGACAACAGTGATGACATCATCAACTTTGTGCAACTTGGCTGTCTCTCTAAGTATTCTCAACCGGCCTTTATTTATGTCGATAGCAGATACCATACCTGGAACAGACAAAGTATCCCCCATATTATTCAAAACTATGCTGCTGTATCACACTACAATATGCACTTCATCAACAATTATTTTTACTGCGTTTTTTTTTTTTTTTTGGGGGGGGGGGGGGATAAGATTGGAACCCATAATCACACCTGCAAGCACACCTCAACTTCATCAATTAAATAAAGCTACTACAAAAAGAATATATGTAGGCCCAAAAGTACATTTCATCCAGCAGCTTAGTTTTGGAGCTTCACTCCAGCAATTTCAAAATTTTATACTAGGAAACCGCCAAAGACGCAACCAAAAAATCAGAAATTTTACTTAGCAAGAGATATAATTTAGAAAGGAAGAAAGAAACGAATATACAGCATGAATACAGATTATAATAGGTGAGAGCTAGTAAAAGATTCACTTTTTCTTTTTATAAACTCATTTTAATCTTTTTAAGAACAGGTGAATTTGGATATTTCCTTGATCTTTTATACTCTTTTGGGGAGCAAGAGAACAAAAAGGAGTACTTGATTTCACTTCCTGCTTTATTTTCTAAAAGCCAAAATTGCATGAACAAACATACCCTAATTTCTATTATCAGCACCCTTCTCCCCTTATTGACTTTAAAAAAAACCCCTTCTCCCCTCCTAAGAAACATACAAGTTAAGATGACTAAACAAAACAGCAACCAAAACAGGAAAATGAAACCTTTGCTTTATGAAATTACCTAGGCCACTCAAACAGGATGCAATAAAAAGGGTTTTTCCTCCTGGAGCAGCACAACAATCAACAATAATCTCACCGGGCTGTGGATCTACAACAGAGACTACCAAACCTGCTCTGAAATTTAAGATTAGGTGCACAACCATGTGGGACAAAAATCTTCTTTTCCACCACAAAGTAAAGAATAGAATTAGGAAATCAGCAATTAAACACATAATTAGAAATGTAGAGTGTGACAACATCTACCATTAGCTACCTTTGTCCTGTTTCAGACACCATAGATGAAATTAACACAAGATCACAGTTCGTATTTTATAAGCCCTGATACTTGCACGTATATCTTAGTTCATTGGTCAAACAAAGTCTTAAAGGATAAGAAGGAGACATAGAGAGGGACTAAAAGGTACTCTAGATAATCATATCATGCATAGCCCTTATATTTAGAGCAAGAGGAAGTGTGTAGCCGACACATACTCATATTGATCAACAAGCTCAGGCCAGAGCATGTTGCACAATAAAAGTTCAAGCTGCCAATTGCTTGATAGAGACATACAACCAGACTGAATATGACAGAAGTTTATGTACCACAAGGGAACATCAAATATGTAGGAACTAAATTTGCATTTTATCCATAAGTGGTATACAGTCTAAGAATTACGCAGAATATTGTCTACTGTTCCATATTTTAAGATAAGGGCAAACAGATATTAGGAGACTTAAAAATCAACCTGCACTCTCATCCTGGACTGCACAAAAACCTTCTTTCAGTAATCCAGCTTGTATGACAATCTGAAAAGAAGGAAATGCTTAACTATCAAGAATTTGTAGGATAGATCAGAGGCCAAAATCCACCAATTTAAGTTAGAAGACGATTAGCAGGGAGATGTCCTGAACAGCAGAGAGAAACTTAACAATGCTCGAAAAACTGATTAAATTTTACCTGCATGCCTGTTCTGACACGGACAAAATCACCCAAGTGAGGAGATAGCTCATGCGGAACCTGCAGTTCAATAAAAGAAAAGTGAACAAAACTATGCAGTAAGGCACAATCGTGACAACATTTTACAATAGTGCTCCAGGTGAAGACAACAAGCATAGGGCCTTCTGAAAACTAAAATGTCCACATGTTACCCCCTTATCCATTGGCAGCATTTGGCATCGGGTAGCCTCGCCCATAGGCACCCATGCCTGCACGACTGAGGGAGGCGGTCCATGCACATGGGCACGTGGGCACAAGTCACCATGCAAGCAAGGAAGCGGGCGGCTTGAATTGTGGGGCGATGCTAGCTTGAATAATGAGCCATGAGCTGGGCCATGGTTAGGCACGAGTGTAATGCAATTCGGATGTTGAGGGCTCCTGACACATGCACGACATGTGAGGAAGTTGGGCATGTGCTCTACAGATGATGGCAATTCTGAACAGTTTTTCTGGCAAGTGCATTGCATGTGGGATCTCTGTCAGATTCAGACAAGCATGCAGACACCAGTTATAACTTCCCTGTCATCCAATCACAGCAAAACTTTGGTAGCATTTGAATTACAGACATGCGCCTAGGCAGTTGGACTTGTAACTGCCACCCTAAATATTATAAATAGGGTGCTTGGGGTCTGTAGTGCAACAGGAGAGTTGGCACATTTTTGTAAACAGACCCCAAGGTTGAGTTCCTAATACTTTATTGAGAAAGAAAGATTTGGATGTTGCCTGTAAATTCTGTGTGTCTTGCCTGTGTGTTTACTTACTATCCATTCTCTGTTCTATATGCATTTTGTGTGCATTCTGAGTGTTTGGCTGAGACTCAGTGTTAGATCTTAGTGCCATCACGAAGTAGAAATTTGGTGAGAAATTTAACCCCGTGACAATTGGTATCAGAGCTTCAGTTTGCGACCATGGCTGGTGGAAACGCTGCTAAATTGCGAGAACGTGTTGCCCGTCTCGAAAATTTTCTGGGTGCCCCTCAGACAGATGGTGCAACCAGCGTGGCTGTGCAAATGGAAAAACACGCTATTCAAATTGCGGGATTACAGATGGCATTTGATAGTTATGTATCTGACACCGATGCAAAGATTGTAACAATGATGGAGGATATCATGTCTCTCACAGACGTTGTCAAAACGAATTTGAAGGATCTTGAAGATAAAGTGTCCCTGGTGAAGAGGGCCATGAATTCTCATCCTACTGTGGGCGAGACATCTTCAAAGATTAAAGTCCCTGAACCAAAGGCCTTCGGAGGCACCCGAAGTGCCAAGGATCTGGAGAATTTCCTTTGAGACATGGAGCAGTACTTTAAAACAGCTCATGTGCCTGATGGAGAGAAAGTAACAATCATCAGTATGTATTTATCTGGTGATGCCAAATTGTGGTGAAGGACCCGGAAGATGGACGATGCCTCTGCTGGTCGTCCAAAGATCGAGATGTGGGAGACCCTGAAAAAGGAATTAAAGGATCAATTCCTCCCTAGCAATACAACTTGGATTGCTAGGGACTCACTCAAAAAGTTGAAGCACACCGGAACAGTTCGTGATTACGTGAAGGAGTTTAGTTCATTGATGTTGGACATCAAGAACATGTCAGAGGAAGACAAACTCTTCAACTTTATGTCCGGACTGCAAGGTTGGGCACAGGCTGAACTGCGAAGGCAGGGGGTACGTGATCTTCCCACTGCCATTTCTGCAGCAGATGGCCTTGTTGACTTCAAAATGGGCGGCAGCCAAGGCCCTCCTGAGAAAAAGAAGAAGAATGGTAGCGGCAGGAAAGATAAGGCTGGCACTTCCAAAGAAGGAAAGAAAGCGGATTGGAAGAAAAAGAAGAACAGTGCTGACTTTAACAAGCCAGACAACAGCCAGAAGAAGAAGAAAACTTATGATTCTGGTTGTTTTCTCTGCAGTGGCCCCCATCTTGTCAAAGACTGCCCCAAGAGGGAGAAGTTAAGTGCCCTTGTTGCTGCAAGTGAGAATGACAGTGATGATGACTATCCTACTCGAGTCAACCCTTTCCAGTTGCTGAACGCAATTACTGTGGGCAAAGTTCAGCAACCCCGCAAAGGCCTCATGTTTGTTCAGGCCTGGGTGAATGGCAAGAAAGTTCAGGCCATGGTGGATACTGGAGCCACCCACAACTTTGTTGCCCAAAGAGAGGTGGGAAAGTTTGGCCTGAAACTGTTAGAGAATTTAAGCAAACTCAAAGCAATAAATTCTGAAGCAATGCCAGTACGTGGTACAGCAGAAATACGCCAAAAGGTGGGTTTGTGGGAAGGCCAAATGAGTTTGATGGATGTGCCCTTAGACGACTTTGATGTCATCCTAGGGAATGAATTCTTTGTTACAGCGAAAGTGGCACTAATGCCACATCTGAACGGAGTGCTGATCACGGATGAGAAAGCACCCTGCTTTGTACCTAGAGTCATGGCAAACCAAAGCAAGAAAGATGGAAAGCGGAAGGTGGGAATGCTGTCCACTATGCAAGTAAATGTTGGGTTGAAGAAGGGCGAGATGACATACCTCGCAGCCTTGGTGGATATCAAACCAGATGTGCTGGTTGAAGTACCTGATACTGTGGCAGATGTACTGGACGAGTTTGCTGATGTTATGCCCCCTGAACTCCCCAAGAATCTTCCACCCAGACATGCAATTGACCACAAGATAGAACTGGAACCTAGTGCAAAGCCTCCAGCCCGTGCCCCTTACCGGATGTCGACAATGGAACTGACAGAATTGAGGAAGCAATTGAACGAGTTGCTAGATTCTGACAACATGAAGCCATCCAAGGCGCCATACAGAGCCCATGTTCTGTTCCAGAAGAAGCAAGATGGATCGTTGCGCATGTACATCGATTACCGTGCCTTGAACAAGGTGACTATCAAGAACAAGTACCCTGTTCTGAATGTTGCTGATCTGTTCGACAGACTGTCCAAGGCCACTGTCTACATAAAGCTGGATTTTAGGACTGGGTATTGACAGGTTAGAATTACATAAGAGGATGAGCCAAAGACTACGTGTGTGACGCGTTATGGTTCTTTTGAATTTCTTGTAATGCCGTTTGGGCTCACTAATGTCCCGACAACTTTCTGTAATCTAATGAATGATGTTTTTTACGATTACATTGATGTCTTTGTGGTTGTTTACTTAGATGACATTGTAATCTATAGTGAAACACTGGAGGATCACATAGATCATTTGAAGGTCGTGTTCTCACGGCTTAGGGAACACCAGTTGTATGTCAAAAAGGAAAAATGTGAGTTCTGTCGCCAAGAAGTGATGTTCTTGGGACATTACATTAGCCAGGGCAAAATCCGGATGGATGAGAGGAAGGTGAAGGCAATTGTTGATTGGCCTGCACCAACCAAGGTGTCTGAACTAAGGTCATTTCTTGGTCTAGCCAATTACTACCGCAAGTTCATTGAAAGATATTCAAAGAAGTGCAATGTCTTCACTGACGTGCTGAAGAAAGACCAAAAGTGGGATTGGAATGATGCCTGTCAGACAGCTTTTGAGAAGCTAAAGCATGCAGTATCCTCTGCACCTGTACTGAGATTGGTGGACTTTGATCTGCCTTTCGAAGTGCACACCGATGCCTCTGACCGCGCCATTGGAGGAGTCCTTGTTCAGGAGGGACACCCTGTTGCCTTTGAAAGCTGAAAACTGAAAGATGTTGCGCAGCGATATTCAGCACATGCGAAGGAAATGACTGTTGTGGTGCATTGCCTTGAAATCTGGAGGCACTACTTGCTGGGAATGAAATTCACTATTGTGACAGATAATGTGGCAAACACTTATTTTAAGACCCAGAAGAAGTTGACCCCGAAGCAGGCCTGATAGCAGGAATTTCTTGCTGAGTTCAATTTTGTATGGGTACACAGACCCAAAAGGCAAAATCAAGTTGTTGATGCGTTGAGTAGGAAGGAGGTCCAAGAATATGTTGCTGCACTGTCCAGTGTGCAGACTGATTTCCTGGCAAGAGTCAAAGAACGTGCCCAGACTGATGTTGCTTACGGAAAATTGAAGCAACAAGTTGGCGAAGGTCTGGTGCGTAGATACTGGATTGATGATGATCTACTCTATGCTAAAAGGGGCAGACTCTATGTTCCTACGGGAGGGGAACAACGACTGGAGTTGCTGCATGAGACACACGACTCTCAGTGGTCTGGACATCTAGGAGTAGAGAGGATGCTTGCATTGTTGGCTCGCTCCTATTACTGGCCCAAGATGGAAGACGATATTGAAGCCTATGTCAAAATCTGTCTAGTGTGCCAACTTGACAAGGTTGAGAAGAAGAAGGCGGCAGGCTTGCTACAGCCCCTGCCCATTCCTGACAGACCATGGCAGTCAGCCTCGATGGATTTCATTTGCAATCTACCAAATGTTGATGGCATGCGTTCGATCATGGTGGTGGTCGATCGTTTCTCTAAGTATGCGGTGTTCATTCCTGCACCTCATGCTTGCCCTGCAGATGTTGCTGCAGAACTGTTCTACAAGTACGTGGTGAAGTACTTTGGATTGCCTGAAAATATAGTCAGTGATCGTGATACCAGGTTCACTGGCAAATTCTGGACGGTGTTGTTCAATCTCATGGGTTCTGAGTTGAAGTTCTCTATCGCAAGTCATCCACAGACTGAGCGGATTAATGCCTTGCTGGAGGACTACCTGCGGCACTATGTCACTGCAAGTCAGAAAAATTGGGTGGAGCTTATGGACACTGCCCAATTTTGCTACAATTTGCATAGATCTTCAGCAACAGGAATGAGTCCCTGTGAATTGGCTATGGGACATCAACCACTTACTCCCCATGAAGTGGTAAAACAAAGGACCGGAGGAAAATGTCCTGCTGCATATCGATTTGCCCGTTCCAAGCAGAAGTTGTTTGACGAAGCAAAGGAAAGCTTGGCCAAAGCTTCCCAACGAATAAAGAAATATGTTGATCAAGGCCGCAGACCACTAGAATTTCAAGTTGGTGATCTAGTTTTGCTGAAATTGACACCTGCATTATGGAAAAGGATCAACAGCAAGGTAGTACACCGTGGGCTGGTTCCCAAATACGATGGCCCCTTCGAGGTGATGAAGAAAGTCGGGAATGTTGCCTATCGGTTGAAGCTGCCTGATCGATTGAAAATTCACCCAACTTTTCATGTGAGTTTTCTGAAGCCCTTCCAGGAAGAATTATTGAATGCTGGAAGAAAGCAAGCTAGGAGGGCTCCGCCTATCATCAGGAAACAGTTTGACAGAGAGGTCGACGAGATTCCGTCTCACTGGACCATGGGTCAGAGTAAGAAGAATCACATGACTGATTTTCTGGTGCATTGGAAAGGGGGTTCCGAGTCGGACACAAGTTAGGAACAAGATGTGACTCTTTGGCAGTTTGAGAAACAGATCAAGTAGTATTGGGACAACCTCTCGACGAGGACATCGGGCTCTTCTGGTGGGGGTAGTTTGTTACCCCCCTTAGCCATTGGCAGCATTTGGCATCGGGTAGCTTCGCCCATAGGCACCCATGCCTTAGCCAAAATGGCAGAAATCCCATGCACGACTGAGAGAGGCAATCTATGCACATGGGCACGTGGGCACGTGGGCACAAGTCAACATGCAAGCAAGGAAGCTGGTGGCTTGAATTATGGGCGATGCTAGCTTGAATAATGAGCCATGGGTTGGGCCATGGTTAGGCATGAGTGTAATGCAATTCGGATGCTAAGGACTCCTGACACATGCACAACATGTGAGGAAGTTGGGTATGTGCTCTGCAGATGGTGGCAATTCTAGATAGTTTTTTGGCAAGTGCATTGCATCTGGGATCTCTGTCAGATTCAGACAAGCATGCAAACACCAGTTATAACTTCCCTGTCATCCAATCACAGCGGACTTTTGATAGCATTTGAATTACAAACATGTGCCTAGGCAATTGGGCTTGTAACTGCCACCCTGAATATTATAAATAGGGTGCTTGGAATCTGTAGTGCAACAGGAGAGTTGACACGTTTTTGTAAACAGACCCCAAGGTTGAGTTCCTTATACTTTATTGAGAAAGAAAGGTTTAGTTGTTGCCTGTAAATTGTGTGTCTTGCCATTTTGTGTGCATTCTGAGTGTTTGGCTAAGACTAAGTGTTGGATCTTAGTGCCATCACGAGATAGAAATTTGGTGAGAAATTTAACCCCGTGACACCACAACACATCAAAAGCCTATTACAAACAAATCAAAAACGTAAGTACTAAATAGGTTAAATATTAATGCAAAAGTCAGTACAACAAGCAAGTACTACTTCGTAGCATATGCATTTCAACTTTCTGGGTATCTTCCTTTCCATCCCAATCTCCAAAAAACTGCTTGCATTTGCACACAAGCATGTGCATATACACAAGTAGATCTGTTGGAGATATAGCAGCTCAGTTTATTAGGGTTTATTATAGTTTTTCTTTTTTACCTTTTTATCCTTATTGTAATTTTTATTGGTTATATATACAAGGACTCTACACTTAGTTTGCATCCCTTTTTGACTCACATATTTCTCTAGTTGGTATCAGAACCAAAACCCTAGCCCCTAGCCCCTAGCCCCTAGCCCTAGCCTCCTATACCTTGTTACCACAGCCCAGCAACCACCTGTGCCTCCACCAGCAGCAACAGCAACCAGTAACGGCCGCTGCCCTGCAACCCCAGCCACACCCACCGACAGCAGTACCTAGTCGAAATCGACAGCATCCCAGTAAACCAAATCCCACTGACAACCAGCAAGACAGTCCATCTCTGCACAGCACCGATAATCAGTCACCCTGCAACTCACAACCGACAAAACTCACACATCAAACCAACCAGCCAAGAGTACTCCACCGACTATCCATACACCATAACACCAACATAACCCATCAAACCATAACACCCATACACCATAACACATCAAACCACTACTCCACCGACAAACCCAATACACTGTCCAACCCAACCCAGACCAGACCATCCCAGCCACCTAGCCCACTGCACACCAGCGAACACAAGTGCCTAGCCTACTGCTGGGTCACTGCTCAGCCCACTGCCGGGTCGCGTTTTTCGTTGTAACTTTATTCTTCGCACTCTTCGTCACAGTGCTGTCTAATTGCAGTATCTAGGACTTGTTTTAAGAGGAGTTGAATCCTCTTCTTTGTTGATCTACTCTTGATGCAGTAGATCATTTATTTATATTAACTGAATTTCTGCGCCCCGCGATCTAATTATTTGGGAGCATCTGGACCTTCTTTATCTGTCGTTACAGTTCGACTAGAGGTATGTGATTCTCCCTTATTTTGTCCTTCTATTTATCTTAGAGTTTTTTTTTTTCTGTCACGGGTGTCCACGTATTGTTATTGTTATGGCTACTACTGTTGAGACCTCTGTTGTTAGTATTTCCACCAGGAATGTACCTCCTGGTTCTCGTCAGTGTGGTTATTGTGGCCAACCAGGACATCTCAGGGCTACATGCTGGAAGCTCTATCCGGAGCTTAAACCACCTTCTCGCAGCCGTATTGCTGCCATTGGTGAGATACCACCACTTAATGTCGTTGCTCCCGTTGTTGTTCCTCCTTGGCAGAGTGATATGGATGTTATCACTTCCCGATTGGATATACTTATATTCGCCCTGACTTCTCAGGGTCTGATTATTACTACTGTCACCACTACAGGTATACCTCATGCCTCTCATGCTTGTGACAGTCCGTCTCTCCTTTGGATACTGGACTCGGGTGCAAATAGTCATATGACAGGTGAGGCCCATTACTTCACCACTTTTGACGAGTAGTTACATACACAAGTACAGCTAGCAAATGGGACACATGCCCCTATTGTTAGTAATGGCACAGTCTGCCTCCCAAATGGCTTTACAATACATTCGGTTTTTCATGTACCAAAACTGGCCATGAATCTATTATTTGTACATGAGATTTTTACTATGCAGTTGTGTTTTTATTTGATTCGTGTTATTTGCAGGACCTGAGTACCAGGAAGATTATTATCAAGGGACATGAGAAAGATGGACTGTATTATCTAGGCGATCCACCTCTCGTTTCACCAATTCCTCCACTTCCATCATTTGCATCTGCTTTATCTTTATCTGTTCCTAACTTGTATGCTAGTATTTTGTCTAGTACTTGTCGTTATGATTTTTCATCATAAACTGTTAAGTTGTGGAATGACCGTTTTAGACATACAAATTTTAAATATTTATGTATGTTATTTCCTACTTTGAGTAATACTTGTGTTGGTAGTAAACTTAACTGTGTTACATGTTCACTATCGAAATATGTCCAAACCAGTTATATTCCTCGCATGCACGGGTCACCTAAGCCATTTGACTTGAGACACTCTGATATTTAGGGACTCTCTCCTGTTACAGCTCTATCAGGTGCTCGATGACCATACCCGTTGTACTTAGGTCTACCTTTTGCATAGGAAGTCTAATGTACTCCCTATCATCACTCAATTTCTCCAGATGATTAAGACATAATTTGATGTCATTGTTTGTGCTCTTTGTTCGGATAATGTCAAAGAATATGAGTCTGATGCCTTAGTGTCTCACTTTTCCTCTTAGGAAATCCTTCAACAGCTCACTTGTCCATATATTACTGAGCAAAATGGAGTTGCTGAAAGGAAAAATAGGAGTTTAATAAGGATGGTACATTGTATGCTTAGAGATATGGGGATACCAAAATCTTATTGGCATTTTGCTGTTTTGACTTCTACCTTTTTGTGTAATCGTACACCGAATCGTGTTCTTCAGCATAGGGCTCCCTTATAGGTCTTATTCCCTGAGCGGACACTTTTTTCAGTCCCCCCTCGTGTTTTTGGCTGCACATATTTTGTTCAGGATCGGTCTCCTACTCGTCATAAGCTTGATAATAAAGCGATTCGTTGTGTCTTTGTGGGCAATTGTCATCAGTCTAAGGGATATCGATGTCACGATCCTATCAGGCGCCGTATGTATCACAGTCTAGATATTACCTTTCTTAAGCACATTCCTTATTTTTCTTCCAGTCCTGTATCTACCCCTCTATTTGATGATTTTCCGTTACCGCAGAAACCAGAGCCATTGGTCACTATCAATACAGAGTCATCAGTCTCTTGTTCTCCAGAGTCACTCGTCCCTGTTAGTACAGAGTCACCAGTCTCTTTTCCTTTACAGGTTTATGTTTGTCGCCCTCGCTCTCATCCCCCTGCTGATGTCACCTCTACCTCAGGCGATGCAGGTAATACTTCTCAGTTCGTTGAGCACATTGATGCACCTGTTGTTAGTACTGATGAGATTGCAGATACTAAGGTAGTTATTTTCTCTGATGAGACATTGTCAGTGGAGGATGATGATTTAGGACGTCGTTATCTGCATTGTGATCGTCGTCCAGTTATTCGTTATGGTTGGACTGCCAGGACTTTATATCTGATCTCTGCTTATGTGTCTTATGGTGATTTGTCTCTTACATTTCGAGCTTATAGTATGGTCTTATCAGATACACTGGCTCCTCGCTCTGTTTTAAAGGCTATGAGGGAGCCCTAGTGGGTTCTTGTCATGCAGACGGAGATAAACGCTCTTTAGCATAATTATACGTAAGATTTTGTCTCTTTACCTTCAAGGGTGAAGCCTGTTTGTTGTTGTTGGGTTTATACCCTGAAGTTTCTTGCGGATGGTACTATTGATCGTCACGAGGCTAGACTTGTGGCGAAGGGCTTTACTCAGGTACCATATCGTGATTTTGGTGCTACCTTTGCCCCCGTGACAAAATTGACTACTATTCGAGTAATTATTTCTCTAGCTGCGGAATACTGTTGGCCTCTTCATCAATTGAATGTGAAAAATGTATTTCTTCACGGTGATCTGGACAAGATTATTAATATAGATGCACCACCGGACTTTCGTGGTGAGGAGTATGCTGGAAAGGTATGTCGACCGCGTAAGTTTCTTTATGGACTGAAACAGTCATCACGAGCCTGGTTCTCTCGCTTTAGTGATGTAGTTGCACGTTTAGAGTTCACCAGATGTCATTCTGATCATACCTGCTTCATTCGACGGAATACTTCTAGATAGTGTGTCATCCTTTTGGTATATGTTGATGATATTATTATTACTGGAGATGATGTTTTTGGAACTGCGCAGGTCAAAGTAGACCTTGGGAAGGCCTTTGATGTGAAGGACCTTGAATTTTTGCGATACTTTCTTCGGATTGAGATTGCTCGTAGCAGTAGGGGTATTGTTTTTTCTCAGAGAAAGTATGTTCTAGATCTTCTCTCAAACACTGGGATGCTGGAGTGCAAACGGGCATCATCACCCATGATTTCAAACCTGAACCTTACTACTGAAGGTGAGGAGTTAAGAGATCCAACTATCTATCAGAGGTTGGTAGGTAGACCTATCTACCTAGCCAACACTAGGCCAGACATTTCATTCACTATCAACCGAGTTAGTTAGTTCATGCACAGACCATGTCAGTCTTATCTTGATGCAATTTATCATATTCTTCGGTACCTCAAGTCCTGTCCTAGATTTGGGTTGTTCTATGCATCAGGATCTCAGACTGGTTCTCTAGCCTATTATTCAGATTCAGATTATGAGAAAACGTGTGACGGTCGATCTACTACGGGCTTCCATGCTTTTCGAGGGACTCATCTTATCTTTTGGAAGAGCAAGAAGCAGTCAGTTGTCTCCCGCTCGTCAGCAGAGGCAGAAAATCAAGCATTGGCACTTGGTACATGTAAGATTATCTAGCTACAATCGATTCTTGGCGAGTTGAGATTTTCAGTGACTTCTTCATCTACATTATATTGTGACAATCGATCTGCTATTCAGCTCGCTTCTGACTTTGTATTACATGAGAGGACAAATCATATAGAGATCGATGTTCACTTTCTTCGGAAGAAGGTTAGTAGTGGTGTTGTCACTCCATTGTTTGTGGGAACCAGTGATCAGGTTGTGGATATTTTCACCAAACCTATCACTTTATCTATTCTTCGGGACTCCGTTGTCAAGTTTGGCTTAATTGACATTTTTGTGCCTAACTTGAGGGGGAATGTTGGAGATATCGCAGCTTAGTTTATTAGGGTTGATTATAGTTTTCCTTTTTTACCTTTTTATTTTTATTGTAATTTTCATTGGCTATCTATACGGGGGCTCTACACTTAGTTTGTATCCCTTTTTGACTCACATATTTCTCTAGTAAATCAAATACTACATAAGTACATCTCGAGAAACGGGACTGAATATCTGTACAGATGCACTTTATAAAACAATGTGCTATACGAAATACATAGAATTTCAGTTAAAGTGGTCAAATGCATGTCTATGCAACAGTGTCCGTGTGCAGAAGCATGTGTGTGCCTCTATGTAAACATACCTGAGGGAGAAAGAAAGAGTTCGAGGATTGAACAAAATTGTACAGTGAGTAGAAACCAACGTTTTAAGAAAACAAAGGCATTTAGTCACCTTCAATGTTTTAAGTTGGATTACAAGATCAGATCTTGTAAAATTTCTCCCAGTGTTTGCCCTGCCATTAACACCAGAAGACATGACGAGGAGATCATTTGATAACATAATGATGGGGGACGAAAACAATTATCATCACAAACCTCAGGCTGAAACTGGGATCACTGTTATTCCACATCATCAGCTCAATGGCTTTTTCATGCCCAAGATACTTTGTCCATCGTCTCACCATCCACTAGAAAACATGGGAAATGAAAAACCTTGGCCAAGTTAGAGCAAGACAGAAATCACAATTCATAAGTATCAACAGTGCAACTTTATCTACTTTAGCTAGATTGAATTAAATTTACCTATTTTTCCCCTTTTTTATTTAAAAGTCTTCATATCCAGCCTCATGTTTTTAGTAGATATATCTACCACCATGAAATAATACTGGTAGAACAAACATCTCATAAAAATAGTTATTTATAGCCAAAATTAATCTTAATATAGAGTTCTGAAAAAAAACTAGCTAAAAGGATCAGCATTGTCAAAAGTTTGGATATAACCGAGAAAGAGAGTTTCTTAACTTTCTATAAAAGGATATGGTGAGATTTTCTTTTTGAAATACTATGAATTTTTATGTAAAATAAATTTATGATTTAGAGAGAGACAGGTTAAGAAAGCGAGAAAGAAATAAGTGGGATACTTGGAGGGAAAAGAATAGAACCATAAGACACTTGAGACCCGTAACAGAAGAAGAAATCAAACCGTTATAAAGTGTGAGGAAATACACTTCCATAATGCAGTAGCATACAATAGCATTTAATGGCACAACAGGCAGCCTTTTGCCAAAGACACAGAAGTGTTTGACACACTGCTATTTAAAACAGGCTTTTCAATTTTTTTTAAATTTAGTTATGAGGTTTGTGGGGGTCTAGGAAGGTGGGGCCCACATGGATGCATCACTCAATTAGGCCTTGGGCTGGCACTATTTACAATTCAACCTCAATACAACGGGAGACTTAGGTACAAGATATATCTACATTTACAGTAGACTACATCAAAATTGTCGCGTCATGGACCCGTACAACTCATTCAAAATTAAGCACAATGACAGTGAATTGTTAAGTTTGTCTAAAGTGTATGCAGAGATCCTACCCATAAAATCAGGGCTTTATATTGAACAACGAAACTTCGTCAAATAGTACCCTTGCTTAGCCAGAGTGAAACAATTGGTCTACATGAATGAGGGTTAAACATTATGGTCTGGAAGTCCAACTTCGAGTAAACCTTCATTCATTCACAAGAGTGGTCAAAACTCTTGAAGCATACAAAAATTTGAAATCAGAACCTCAAGTTTAGCCAATGCCAATTACATCGGGGGTATTCATTCTCAAGACAAGTTGAATTTTATTCTCTTTTGTTTTGTCCAATTTCCGTTGGGCTTAAAGTAGAATGAAACCTTGAAACTGTAAAGCACACATAAGTCTAGATGCATTGGCTTCCTAGAGAAATGGAAATTATTAAGTAAGGTGCTAAAATGTCTCTTCATGAACATTGCCTTGGAGAGACCCACAATCAATCAGGTGAATTACTTTGTTAAACTACCAGTATGCTTGAACAACAATTATCCTTTGCAATGTTAATACAAGGAAAAGGTGGCATTTCCAAACTTACTACTGGATGAGAATAAAGGGTGGCAAGAGCACGTGCTTGTGCTCGATCATCACCTTCCACTTTTGGTGTGGGAAGCAAGTTTTTTTCCTGCAGACACAAGACATTAAGGCAGTATAAAACCCTCACATTACAACTTATGTGTTACGTCAGCAGAAGACAAACCTTAAGCAAAACTAGCTTCCTCAATATCCCGTTCACCATGTTACCAGCACCAGATCTGAGGGCAACTTTTGCAAGCCTTACATTCTGCATTTAAACATGAACCATCAGGAGAAACTTACATTGCATTCCACATAACATAGTAGTGAATAAAGATTCACGTGTTGAAGGTGTTTAGAACCCTCATGAAAAGGACATCAGGGAAGTGCTGGTAAGAACATATTTAAAAATAATGTCTTGGTATTTGATCGAATGAGCATAACGTGAAGTTTGTCAAAATTATTTGCAGACTGTTCCCAGTGTAATCCATATCCGCAAGTATAAGGTATCTGGAACCATCATGTATAAACAAATGAAAAAGGTAAAGGGTGTCTGGAACCCCCCACCTAGCCTATTTTACTATGGAAGTGAGACACAGAATGGCAGGTTAAACCAAACATGGCTACCGTGCGTCTTCTGCAATGTTTCTGAAATTTAAGGAGTTATTTTACATCCCTCTTGCAGCTAGACCATTATCTTTCTGACTTAACACCGATACCTCATTAAGAAACAACAATAAGGAGAAGACTGAGATCGAGACCAAATAAGGAATATTTACCTCATCTACAACAGCATATGGTGGCATTTCGAGCTTTAAAATCTCGTAAAAACTGATACGGAGAATCTAGAAACAAAGAGGGAAACTTCAAAGTAAGTAACTGAGATGCTAACAAGCAACCAAAAGAATTTAGTTTCACCACACTTTCAACCTTTGATCTGCTCCACCAACTTGGCAACCCCACCATTGCACAAGTGAAATTTTAAGATACATGGAAGCAGGCAAATTTTGGTATGCATTCATACAACATTCCGATATGTTGTTAGATGGTTAAAATTACGATGCTCTTTCTTGCCACTTCTCACTAGACTAGTGGGAACAGGTTCCACATAGTTGGGGTTTATAAGTTCTCTAGCCAGTCAGCTGATATTTTCATAATCACGTCAAAAGCATGGGAATATTGTCGTGACTGCAGGGAAACAAACCCCCCAAGAGAAGGGTACCTGCAAGAGAAGAGGTTCCATGCTTCTAAATGTGTTCTCATCATGGCATAGTGAAAGAATCAAATAATCGAGATATCTTCTCCAACGAATGGTACCACCGACAATGTCTGTCACCTGTAAGGTGAAAAAGTTCAAAATAATTAAAACTGAAACAGGATCGTGGCACGTCATTTCAGTATTATTTGTTTGTCCAAACTGTAGAAAGCTCAATCTTTCTATGCGTTTCTCAGTATCAGAGACACTCCAAGATAGCATCCATAATTGAGTTTCATCAAGGTAAAAACATAATAGATTTGACCCCCAATGGTAGGCTCGAGTATTTTTTCCAAATATTCGACTGAACAGACTTCAGAATATTGAAATTACTGCTGGACATATATGATAAAGTGAGATGTAATGTAATTTCCCTTGGAGTCAGTATATATTGATTGTAACAAACAAAACATGAGCAAGACGTAAGAGAGAGAGAGAGAGAGGGAGAGAGACCAATCTTAGATCTCTATCATCCAAATCACGGGTGCAAAACCCAAGAGTTCTTTCAACATATCCCATCTCATTATCACCTGAGCCCTTCCCTTTCTCGTTCAAAAGGTCGGCAAAAGCACCACCAAACTCTATTCGCATCAATCTCACTGCAGATACTGTAAGAAACCAACAACCTAAATCAAATTTCCTCACCCACGGAATCGGTCTTTGGCAACTCTGAGAACTTTTAATGTCAACTAAAAAATTGCTCCTCAAAGGCATATGAGCAACACAATCAGAGCAGCTCTATCGTGCAATATTAAAATCAACAGAGAAGCTAAAACCCAAAATACATGGGTGAATGGTGATGCAGTAGCTTACCAGCTCTGTGGGGTGAAACCTCCAAATTCAGCTTCTGGATTTTGCGTGCAAGACTCTGAGGACCTTCAAAAAACAGTTTCAGTAAATCAAGATACCAAAGAACAAATTAGCATCAGCCATCAAATATTGGGTGTGCCCATAGCATTACAAAATCTATACTTGGTTGAGAAAACAAAGGGGAAAGAAAGAATGAAATTCAAGAAGAAAGCTAGATCAAAATACATCTAGATATACTTATACTATTATATATGACGATCAATTCCCACTATTTGAGGGCTTGAGAAGTCTCCTACACTTTCTAATTTCTTAGCATTTTGAATTATTAAATTGAAACCAAGGACTACCATGTGTCCCTTATAACTACTCATCTCTTCCCTCTAACTACCAACAATTTTTTCAAAATATCTTAAAAGTATTTATATGACCCCATATTTTTAATAATTCTTGATCTGATTTTTCAAGTAATAGGAGTGATTCAGTGAAGGAGGAGCAAGGATGAAACAGGGAAATTGAAAAGAAGACAAGGGTTGAAAATCCGTGCATCGCATAGGTAGGCCGTTATTGTATATAATATAGCTATTAGGTTCCTGTGCGTGCTAGAGCTTGCACAATATAAAAACGAGAACAGATCTCTCACTTGGTGAACTCGAGTGAGTCAGTTGAGTGATCAATCACGCTGCTTGGAACAGCCTGTGAGATCCGGTGGTAACCTGGAACGGTAATGGGAGACCCTCACGGATCAAAGGAACGATCCAGTAAGGCTGAAGAAAGGTTCCTGGAACAAAGAAGAACAAGTTAGAAGGGCGCCGGAGTGTTTTTCGGCGTATCCCCTCCGACGATCAAGTCAGTTTTTGAGAGAGAGGAAGAAGAAAACACTGAGTATAATTTGTAGCAAAAGTTTCACCTCTTTTTATTGCCTTTAGTGAGGAGTATTTATACCTCAAATACTCATGATTGTTGTCAGCGTGNTTTAACTGCTCAGGACTGCTTGACAAATTTCCTTGTTGTTTCCTAACCTATAAACATCACCTTTTAGCATGTATAGTATATGAATAAAGGGGAGTGTCACTCTCCTAGGGATGATGTCAAAAGAAAGGGCAACGGAATGGTGGATGAATGAGATTTCAAATGTGAGTATGTGTGAACAAAAGTGCTCCCCAAGNCACGCGTCCATTCCTCATTGGCTGTGGCCCCTGCCTTCCTGTGCCTTCTGACACCAATTGTGTAAGACGAGGTCATGATAGCTAACCTAGCCTAGCCTAGGCTAGTGACCAGTGCATCAATAACCTCTGCTGGAGCAGAGAACTTCATCATGGATGAGAGGGGTACATCTCGGTACCGAGGAAGAGGTACATCTCAGAGCCGAGGAAGAGGTACATCTCAAAAACCGAGGAATAGGTACATCTTGAATCAGAGAGGGGGAGGCCTAACGACCGATGTACCATATCAGACCGAGGGTACGTGTCGGTACATAAAAACGTACCGGATGCCACTCAATCCCATGATAANGCCAGCTGACGAGCTAGGGGGGCTGATCCTCCTGACCTGATTCTCATACTGGTTTGAGGGGTAACCCCTCTTGACTGAGTAGAGGCATTTTTATTCCCATCAGTGTGATCCCTTCCTCCGTGGTGACAGGGAGCTTGTAATTCGAGACTTCTTTGGTGGGGACCTTTCCCTTTTTGTCGAGTGTTCACCATGGTCACTGTTCTTTATAGAGAAAAAACTAGGAAAACTAGTCGTTTCCCACAGACGGCGCCAGATTGTGCGTGCTAGATCTTGCACAATATAAAAACGAGAACAGATCTCTCCCTTGGTGAACTCGAGTGAGTCAGTTGAGTGGTCAACCACGCTGCTTGGAACAGCCTGTGAGATCCGGTGGTAACCTGGAACGGTAATGGGAGACCCTCGCGGATCAAAGGAACGATCCAGTAAGGCTGAAGAAAGGTTCCTGGAACAAAGAAGAACAAGTTAGAAGGGCGCCGGAGTGTTTTTCGGCGTATCCCCTCCGACGATCAAGTCAGTTTTTGAGAGAGAGGAAGAAGAAAACACTGAGTATAATTTGTAGCAAAGGTTTCACCTTGTTTGTCTAGCCTTTAGTGAGGAGTATTTATACCTCAAATACTCATTATTGCTGTCAGTGTGGTCAGTAGGTGATCATTAGATACAGGCAACGTGCGCACTGATTCCTATGAGGAATGTCTTCTCTCTTAACTGCTCGGGACCCCAAGCAATCAAGACTGTGTCATCGGCCTGTCGACGGTTCAATGAGCTAATCTTGGGGAGGATGCAATAAATGCCCAGCCTTAGAGACATTTATTGCCTTTCACTTCTGAACCTTACCGCATTGAATACAGTCTCATCAAGAGAATGGTGTAATTAAATGCTTGTTTCCCAAGTCGCGTGTCANGCTTAGGACGTCGTGCGCATTAAATGCGTCGTTTTGTGCTTCGCGCCCAATGATGGGATAGGTGCTATATATAAAGGGGCTTTCTCCCTTCTTTTCTCATTTCATCGTTCTGAACTTTTCTTCACAGAGAGCCCTTGCCTGAATCTTCGCCGGAGACCTCTTTCCTTCCGTTTGTCAACTGCCCAACCTTTTCACTGAAGCTTTAAAGCCAGCAGACCCATCCTTGCTTCTGAACATTCTTGGAAGGAGTCGATTCAAGTTTTCCAGAAAAAACCTCTTTTTACACTCTGGTGAGTCCCAGTATCTTCCTTTTCTTTGCCCTTCTGTCTCTTTTCGTTTTCTGATCACCGGAGGTATTTTCTGGTTGCCCTTCAACGACCAATCCCCGGGAAGCCTTCTTGGGGATCTTCGTGGAAAAGACCCACTCTATTTTTTATCACTTTTTGAAGATGCCTCGTCGTCGCCCTGCCCCCAAGAACCCTCAGGCCAGTACTTCGAGGCCGAGGAAGTATAAAGTAAAAGGTGGTGAACAAATTAATAGATTTAGGGTTAAGTACAGCGTTCCCCCGAATGTAGACATAGAGGATTATGACCCGACTGTGCACCCTCGTACCCTCGGTACCGAGGACGCAATGCCTTTTTTTTATCAAAGCCATCATATAAGGTGGGATTAGGTTCCCTTTGCCCCTCTGCTTCTCCAGTTCCTCTCTCATTTCCGCCTTTTTTCCGGGCAGTGTTGCCTTAATGTCTTTAGGATAATTATGGGGGTCCTAGAGCTCAATAGGCGTCTTGGGGTAAACGTCAAGCTGAACGATATCCTTTTTTGTTATTCCCTCTTGAGAGTTACGCCTCAACAACACTTCTACCTCAAAGCCAGGGACCCATCTATGTACCTCGTAACTCACCTTTCTGACTCGAACAAGGGGTACAAGGATGACCTACTCATCTTCAAGGGATCTTGGCAGAGAGGTGTCGGTCCCGAGTATGACGGCTTGTTATGCTTTTTGGAATGGAGAACGACAAGTACGTCGGTTCCTTTGGGTCTATTATTTTGTTTCTGAGATTTTCTACGTGCTCATGACTCACTCCCCTCTTTTTGCTTGTGTAGACATCTCCCCTCGGGAAACAGCTCCTCCACCTCGGTCGTTGGTGAACTTTGCGGACCTAGTCACCGTTTGGAGATTCACTGGTGACGACAGGCTCGGCCAGGCTGCCCACATCCTCCT
Organism: Ilex paraguariensis; assembly: GCA_963454935.2. Classification (NCBI taxonomy): domain Eukaryota; kingdom Viridiplantae; phylum Streptophyta; class Magnoliopsida; order Aquifoliales; family Aquifoliaceae; genus Ilex; species Ilex paraguariensis. The sequence continues at coordinate 763,180 of CAUOFW020001458.1, forward strand.
GAATTATACTCCCGGATATAAGAAGTTTTCACAGCTTCCCCAGCCTTTCGATCCTTCGCGGTGATCTGAACTCTTTGATCAGGCGATGAGGCAAGAGGTTGAAGAGAACTTGGAAGAAGACCCTGACCGGGCCTCGGAGGTAGAAGTAGAGGGTGAAGTTGAAGAGCTCGGGGTCAGAGAGGACTTGGTTCCTTCGTACGTCGAGGTGGGGACTTCGGGCAGAGACTCGTGGCCGGACTTCCCAATCCTACAATCTCTCGACGCCGAAGACGCCCTCCAGGTAGCCATGTCCAGCACGCCCCGCATTGATCTAGGGTTCCTAAGGCAGAGGCAAGCCCTCGCTACTGAGAGGGGACGAGGATCTACCGGTGGGGCCCCATCTGCAGGGACCAGCGCCACCCCGTCCTCGAGAATCGTCAGTCGGGGTCAAGTGCGTGACCGGGATCCTCAGGTAGAGGAGGAGAGGAGGATCAAACATAGGCACGACGGCCTTGGCAGGGGATTTAGGGCCCCCTCCGCTCAGCAACAAAGTGGGAGAGGCCGTGGGTTACCTTCTGCTCCTCAGCAACAACAGCGACAGCAGCAACAGCAACAGCAGACTCCTCCTCCCCTTCCGCAGACAGTGGAAGCCGCGGAGTGGAATCCTCGAGCCACTGATCACATGAACCGAGTGATCAGGGTCGACGACTCCATTTTGCAGGACCCTCATGTCGCCCATGCAGTGAGTGAGACGCTACATTTCGAGGCCGACATGGTGGCTCATAGGGGGCGATCAACGAACGTGTTGTTTCGCTCTATCATCCAGAATTCCNCCTCATGTCGCCTATGCAGTGAGTGAGACGCTGCATTTCGAGGCCGACATGGTGGCTCATAGAGGGCGATCAACGAACGTGTTGTTTCGCTCTATCATCCAGAATTCCCTGGTGGTAAGTTCATCTTTGCTTTAATCTTTTTTAGCCGCCTTTCCTTTTAGTAACATGCCCTTTCATTTGCAGGCCACCCAACAGATCTCCGTAATAGCGGCGCGGTATCATGGGGCTAGGATGGACCTTCAGCGGATTCGAGAGCAGAAGGAAGAAGCCGAGGAAGCCCTTGTCAGTGCTAAGGAGGATGTGGCTGCCAGGGATTCCACCCTCACGGGGCAGGCTGCTCAAATCGAGCAACTCCTCAAGGATGCCGAGTTGGCAAAGGTCGGCGCTGAAAAGCTAAGTGCTGCCCTTGCCGACGCTGAGAGGAGGATAACAGAACAGACGCAGCGGCTCTCTGCGACAGAGGAGAGGGCTGTTGGTTCCGAGGAAAGCTGTCTGGCTCTGACCCAGGACCTGGACAGGAACAGGGATGAGGCACAGAACAGGAAGTCCGAGGAGCAACTCCGAGAAGAGTTCGCCGATGACGTGCTCCCCGCTCTTGAGGAAAACAGCAAGGAGTTCTTCAAGAAGGGGTGGGACGAGGCGCTCCAGTCTGCTAGGATTCCGTCAGACTCCCTGCTCTTTCAGATGCACAAATACGTGCCCTCGGCAGAGATGGAACAGGCCGAAGCCGAGATTGCTGCCGAGGACGTGAATCCAACGCCGGTGCAAGATTCGGTTGATCCGCCTGAGCCGATAATCGTGGATTTGTCTAACGAGGCCATGCCGGAGCGGGCTCCTGACCATGTTATTCCTCAGGCTCTCACTGTTGTCGAAGTGCCTCCCATTCTACCCACTCCCGAAGATGCTCAACCTCTTTACGTTGATTCTCCCTTGGGCGATGTTTTGGAGATGCCCAAGGCCAGATGAAAGCTCTTTTTTCTTTTTGATTGTACTTTTTTCTATTGTAGCTTTGGGGATGCAAAGCCCCTCTTTTTGAATGAACTTTTTTGTACTTAATCCTTTCTTGCATACACCTTTGTAGGAATCCTTGAATCGTCCTCAGGGCCTTGCTCATCTAACAAGCTTGCTCTCGTGGTTGTTTCGGGGATAAGAGTCCTCGAACTTAGTCCTCAGGGCATTGCCCTTCTAGGAGGCTTGCTCCTGTGTTTGCTTCGGGGGCAGGAGTCCTTGAACTCTGCCCCCAGGGCCTTGCCCTTCCAGGAGGCTTGCTCCTGTGTTTGCTTCGGGGGCAGGAGTCCTTGAGGGAGATAATACTCAAAAATAATATTTCTTTAGATTCATCACATTCCACGGTCGCATTACAAGTTTTCCATCCATATCTTCTAATCTATACGACCCGGCGCCTCCAATAGATATCACTTTGTAAGGCCCTTCCTAGTTAGGTCCCATTTTCCCTTCTGTTGGGTCACGAGTATTGGCCGTTACCCTTCTGAGGACCAGATCGCCGATTCGGAATTCTCGCGCCTTGACCCTTTTGTTGTACAGTTGGGAAATCTTTTCCTGATACTTTGTTATTCTCAAGGCGGCTGTCTCCCTTCTTTCTTCCACTAGATCCAAATCCAGTCCAAGTTGACGGTCATTTTCCCCTACGTCGAAAGCTTGGGTCCTTATAGTCGGGAGCCCTACCTCGAGAGGTATGATTGCTTCCATTCCGTAAGCCAGGGAGTATGGGGTTTCTCTTGTTGAGGACCGAGGGGTGGTCCTGTACACCCACAAATGTTTAATAGCTCATCCGCCCATTTTTCCTTGGCTTTCTCCAACCTCTTCTTGATTCCATTGATAATTGTTTTGTTGGAGGCCTCTGTCTGCCCGTTGGCTTGGGGGTAGGCAGGGGTGGAGTAGAAATTACAAATTCCGGGTTACTCGCAGAAAGACTTGAAACGCCCGCCGGTGAATTGAGTCTCGTTATCCGACACCAGTGCCCGGGGAATCCCGAATCTGATGACTATGTTCTCCCAGATGAACTTTTTAGCATATGTGTCACGGATGTGAGTCAACGGTTCCGCCTCAACCTACTTGGTGAAATAATTTGTGGCCACAATGAGAAACTTCCTGTTTCCAGGAGCCTTAGGCAGGGGTCCGACTAAATCGAGCCCCCACTAGGCAAATGGCCAAGGGCTAGTCAGGGGGTGCAAGTCCCCCGCGGGTTGCCTGATTGCAGGGGAGAACTTCTGACATTGGTCGCATTTTTGGACGTATGCGCGCGCATCCCTTTGCATTCGCGGCCACCAATACCCCTGAGACATGATGCGGTGTGCCATTGATCGCCTCCCAGAGTGCCCCCCGCATATTCCTTCGTGTACCTCATAGAGAAGGTCTTCCACCTGGTCTTCTTGGACGCATAACAAGTAAGGTCCTGAGAAAGACCTCCGATACAGCTTCTGATCCGGAGAGACCCAAAATCTCGGGGCTTTGAGTTTTATCTTCCTTGCCTCTTTTGAACACTCCGGGAGGTCTCCTGTTGTTAGGAACTTGAGAAAGGGATCAATCCAGCTGGGCGGCTTATGTGCGTCCTGGACGGCCATTGTCTCGGGAGCATGGTCTATGCAGGATGCGGGAAGATATTCTATAGTGATCCTGTGCGACTGAGAGGACTCCACCGCCGAGGCTAGACAAGCCAGGGCGTCGACATGCGTGTTCTTGTCTCGGGATACTTGTTTGATCTCAATCCTTCCGAATCTTCGGATTACAGTTGTCGCCTGGTGATGGTAAGCCTTCATCCTAGGGTCCCTTGTCTCAAACTCTCCGTTAACTTGGTTGACTACCAGCATGGAATCGCAATGCACGATCAAGTTCGTCACTCCAGTTGCCTCAGCTAACCGAAGTCCTGAGATGAGGGCCTCGTATTCAGCTTCGTTATTCGACGATTTAAATCCCAGCCGAACGGCCTGCTCTGCGACAATCCCATCTGGAGAGATCAGCAAGATACCGATCCCGGACCCTTTACTATTTGACGAA
>CAUOFW020001458.1:768515-863098 GCA_963454935.2 Ilex paraguariensis
AACACCTAACCTTTTGATCACGGGTGGAGGGATCGCTCTGCATCCTGGGCGGCCACTTGAAGATGGGTTCCTTGAACATAGTATGAACCTCTTTAGACGAACCCCCTGGAGGGGATAGCAATCCCTTTCGGGGAGTATCCTCCCGCTCCCTCTCTTTTCTCTTAGATTGGAGGGTTCGGCCTTTGCTGCTTCCCATCTCGTCCTCGATCCTTGAGTATTTGTTTATCCGGGCCATCAGCTCGCCCATATCCGAGGGAGTCTTCTTAGTCAGGGATCGGTACAGGTCCGTGTCCCTCGCCAAGCCGAGCCTGAAAGACGCCGCTGCCATGACTTCCGAGCAGCCTTCTACCTCATTAACCTCTTCCCAGTATCGGATAGCATACTGGCGAAGGGTCTCGGATTCCCTACGTCTGAGCGTTAGCAATGATCCAACGTCTTTGGGCCGCTTACTCCCCGTAATGAATCGAGCTAGGAAGTGCCTCGTCAATTCCTTCCATGATCCAATACTGTTGGGGGGAAGCGCCTTGACCCACTTCATCTCAGAGTCCCCCAAGCTCATAGAAAACACTCGGCAGAGGAACCGTTGGTCCGAATGATAGAGGAACATAATCTGCTTGTATTGCCTGAGATGGGCTTTGGGATCGGACCGCCCGTCATAAGTTTTGNTCTTCTACCTCATTAACCTCTTCCCAGTATCGGATAGCATACTGGCGAAGGGTCTCGGATTCCCTACGTCTGAGCGTTAGCAATGATCCAACGTCTTTGGGACGCTTACTCCCCGTAATGAATCGAGCCAGGAACTGCCTCGTCAATGCCTTCCACGATCCAATACTGNTGAAACCTCCATCTCTCCGATCTCCCTGGTAAAGGGTGTTTGTATGACCTCGTCTTCAACCTCATCCTGGACAGCCTTACTCTTTCTCCTAGATTCCAACCGAGCTCTGAGATCAATTTCCTCCCTGACGGGATGTCTTCTGAAGTCTTTGAGTTCATCAATAGGCCCCCCATTTCCTGGGCGCCGTGTGGATAGAGTAGAATCCTCCACGGACTCATCTCTCTTCCTCCGTCTAGACAATCCTCGCCGGAGGTCATCCAGGGCTAATGGTCTTGCCTTCCTTGAATGGTCGTTAGGAGGGTGCTCGTTGGCTCTCGGTCGCTTTGAGGCCTTGGAGCTTTCTGCCTTGTTGTTTAAATGATTCCTTAGATCCTTCGTTTCCGCATCCCGGGCAGGGAACCCACGAGAAAGGAATGAGTCCCTCGACCCTTCGCCGGAGGCGGCAAATTCGTTGAGCCGNGTCTTGTTGTTTAGATGATTCCTTAGATCCTTCGTTTCCGCCTCCCGGACGGGGAGCCCACGAGAGAGGAATGAGTCCCTCGACCCTTCGCCGGAGGCGGCAAATTCGTTGAGCCGGCTTAGGACGTTTACATTGTCCTTTTCCAGCTGTCGTAATCTATCGCCAAACTTTTCTTCGATCACCTCCGCCAGCTGACGAGCCAGGGGGGCTGATCCTTCTGACCTGATTCCCATACTAATTTGAGGGGTAACCCCTCTTGACTGAGTAGAGGCATTTTTATTCCCATCAGTGTGATCCCTTCCTCCGTGGTGACAGGGAGCTTGTAATTCGAGACTTCTTTGATGGGGACCTTTCCCTTTTTGTCGAGTGTTCACCATAATCACTGTTCTTTATAGAGAAAAAACTAGGAAAACTAATCGTTTCCCACAGACGGCGCCAGATTATGCGTGCTAGATCTTGTACAATATAAAAACGAGAACAGATCTCTCCCTTGGTGAACTCGAGTGAGTCAGTTGAGTGGTTAACCACGCTGCTTGGAACAGCCTGTGAGATCTGGTGGTAACCTGGAACGGTAATGGGAGACCCTTGCGGATCAAAGGAACAATCCAGTAAGGCTGAAGAAAGGTTCCTGGAACAAAGAAGAACAAGTTAGAAGGGCGCCGGAGTGTTTTCCGACGTATTCCACGATCAAGTCAGTTTTTGAGAGAGAGGAAGAAAAAAACACTGAGTATAATTTGTAGCAAAAGTTTCACCTCCTTTTTTTGCCTTTAGTGAGGAGTATTTATACCTCAAATACTCATGATTGCTGTCAGTGTGGTCAGTAGATGATCATTAGATACAGGCAACGTACGCACTGATTCCTATGAGGAATGTCTTCTCTCTTAACTGCTCGGGACCCCGAGCAATCAAGACTGTGTCATCGGCCTGTCAACGGTTCAATGAGCTAATCTTGGGGAGGATGCAATAAATGCCCAGCCTTAGAGACATTTATTGCCTTTCACTTCTGAGCCTTACCGCATTGAATGCAGTCTCATAAAGGGAATGGTGTAAAATTAAATGCTTGTTTTCCCAAGTCGCGTGTCAGCAAGGTCATGCGGTCTTTCTGTCTCTGATGTGACACAATATGTCACGCGTCCATTCCTCATTGGCNAGAGAAAAAACTAGGAAAACTAATCGTTTCCCACAGACGGCGCCAGATTATGCGTGCTAGATCTTGTACAATATAAAAACGAGAACAGATCTCTCCCTTGGTGAACTCGAGTGAGTCAGTTGAGTGGTTAACCACGCTGCTTGGAACAGCCTGTGAGATCTGGTGGTAACCTGGAACGGTAATGGGAGACCCTTGCGGATCAAAGGAACAATCCAGTAAGGCTGAAGAAAGGTTCCTGGAACAAAGAAGAACAAGTTAGAAGGGCGCCGGAGTGTTTTCCGACGTATTCCACGATCAAGTCAGTTTTTGAGAGAGAGGAAGAAAAAAACACTGAGTATAATTTGTAGCAAAAGTTTCACCTCCTTTTTTTGCCTTTAGTGAGGAGTATTTATACCTCAAATACTCATGATTGCTGTCAGTGTGGTCAGTAGATGATCATTAGATACAGGCAACGTACGCACTGATTCCTATGAGGAATGTCTTCTCTCTTAACTGCTCGGGACCCCGAGCAATCAAGACTGTGTCATCGGCCTGTCAACGGTTCAATGAGCTAATCTTGGGGAGGATGCAATAAATGCCCAGCCTTAGAGACATTTATTGCCTTTCACTTCTGAGCCTTACCGCATTGAATGCAGTCTCATAAAGGGAATGGTGTAAAATTAAATGCTTGTTTTCCCAAGTCGCGTGTCAGCAAGGTCATGCGGTCTTTCTGTCTCTGATGTGACACAATATGTCACGCGTCCATTCCTCATTGGTTGTAGCCCCTGCTTTCCTGTGCCTTCTGACACTAATTGTGTAAGACGAGGTCATGATAACTAACCTAGCCTAGCCTAAGCTAGTGACAAATGCATCAATAACCTCTGCTGGAGCAGAGAACTTCATCATGGATGAGAGGGGTACATCTCGGTACCGAGGAAGAGGTACATCTCAGAGCCGAGGAAGAGGTACATCTCGAAAACCGAGGAATAGGTACATCTTGAATCCGAGAGGGAGAGGCTTAGCGACCGATGTACCATATCAGACCGAGGGTACGTGTCGGCACATAAAAATGTACTAGATGCCACTCGATCCCATGATAAGTACCTCGGGGTAGAGGGGACTTGTGATCCGATGGGTACGTGATCTCGATAACAAGGATCGGTGACACCGAGGACACGTGTCTTCATCTTGGAATATTCCGAAAATGTCCCATCAGTTCCCAACAAAACAAAATCGGGCTAATGCAAGTAATGGTTTCTGATGTCAGTAATCAGAACCGATCAGCTTGGCTGGCCAAGGCAATGACCCGATAAAAATACGAAGCTGGGAGGAGATTGACAAGGCAGCGGTCCGAGTGAGAGAATACCCAGTTGAAAGGAGCACCGAGCTAACTCCAACAAGGAATCAACACCTAATAGTGGAGGTGAAAAAAAGATATGGAAAGAGAGTCCACCAAATGAGGCAGTAACCCCCCTTGATTTTCTTCTACATTCCGTATGTAAACCCAACGTAAAATGGTTAATTCTAGATGAATAGCTTACGCAAAGTATTATTAAGCATTCCAAATAAAATGAGTATATAATATTTTGCATTCTGTAGCAGTTATTATTTCTTGAAATTCAAACAAAATCACTGAGATTTACCTGTTCTACTAGTAGAAGTAGTGGCGTTGGACTCTCGGGTTTTCTTAGCGAACCTCAATGGTTTGGAAGGAGCAGCTTTATACATCTCCTGTGAGTATAATGCTCGGAAAGATAGTACGTGCGCCATTCACAGTGAAATTGTAAGAGAGAGAGAGAGAAGCAAGGATATACGTGGGAAACGGGTCTGTATTTCCTCGGAGGTAAACGCAGACCAGGTACCGAGCGACGAAGATAACAGGCGGATGTTATGAAATTACCGAAGTACCCCTATAGAATTAAGGCGGCAATGAGAAACGATCTCATTCGTTTTAGGCCTCATTGGCTTGTGTGGCCCAGAGGCTAGCCCCAACTGGTCATGGGCTGGGCCATTTGTCATGTGATAACCTTTGGAACCCAATCAATACTAATATGCACTCCCTTTTTACTTGTAGAAGTACATTTTATATAGGGTAAACTGTAAGGGGTATACAAAATTAAACTTATTTGATAAAAAGTATATACTAAAAAATATAAGGTTATTAAGTACTTAATTTTGATATTTATTTGTATCCAAGTACATAATTTAAATTTATCTATTTTTAATGTGACATTTTTGCCCTTTATTAATCCATGTGTATTTAATGCACCACTTTTCTTTGGAAAGTGGTGCATTAAATATCTTCTAGTTTTATGGGAGAACTTTAATATATATACACATAAATAAATATTTTTATATATATTTTATGTATTTATGTATATATTTATATATACTTTATGTATTTATGTATATTTTTATATATACATACATACGTATTTATATATGTATAAATACTTATATATGTATGTATATACTTGTTTTTAAATCTCTTATTTAAATTTTGAATTATTTTTTAATGCACCTTGATTCATGCATTTTTTTTTTTAGAAAGTAGTTTTATTTTCAAATTAATTTAATATCCGAATAATGTAACAATATAACAATAACACTGTAACAATAAATGTGTAACAATGTAACAGTATAACAATAATAGTGTAACAAGCTATTTACACAAAATATTGTACTGTTACATTTTATCAAACATATAGTTTCATTTAAAATACCCCATCTCCGTTTTAAATTTGTTACCATATACACAAAACTACTGAACACTGTTTTTGTTATACTGTTACATTATTCGGATATTAAATTAATTTAAAAATAAAACTATTTAAAAAAAAACGTTTGAATCAAGGTACATTAAATATAATTTGAAAACAAAATCACTTTTTAAAAAAATACACATAAATCAATGTGCATTAAAGATAATTCAAAATTTAAATAAGAGATTTAACAACAATATATATATATATACATGTATTAACAAATACACGTAAATCAAATGTGCATTAAATACGTAGTTATATATATTAACAAACACACATGAATCAAGGTGCATTAAAGATAAGAGATTTTAAATTAAATGACCTTAAAATGAGCATTTTTGTTTTTTTAACTCATATTTTGTTCTATATATTTTTTATCAAATAAGTCTAATTAGATGTACCGGCTTTTAAATAACCCTTTTAGATATGTCGATTATGTTATAACCGAAGTTTTACTCATGTCAACAAAGTCGGACTTGGAGAAATTATATGTATTATTGATGGTCAATCTATTAAAAAATCGAGTCCTAAATTAACATTAAGAATTTTTTATACGGGCAGAGTATTCATAAGGTATTGCAAAACATGTGCGAGTCCCTTATAATGAAAAGACAAAATTTAATAAAATTTTGATTCAATTGACACGTACACGTCATGAATCAAAATTTCTTATAAGAGTTAATTGTAAAAGTTGATCAGATTAGAGCATGCGAAGACGATTATTGAAATAAATTTGAGAAATAATGAAAAAACTATCTATTAGTCTAAACTTATAAAAATACAATAACAATTAAGGTTGATTTAATTTTTATTTACTTTGATCTAATGATACAAAATCATTAAAAAAAAATTTCCCTTGCAATAACAATATTTTTTTTTGCACAATTTGTAATATCAAATAATCTTACTAATTCACACATATTTTTCCCTCATCTCTCCTTAAAAAATAAAAATATAATACGATTGATGCTCAATGTTTTCTATTGCAAACATATGTTTAAACACGGATTACTGCTAAACACCCTTTTTAGTTTTTAGTCTTACCCGATATGGATAGGCCCGAGTATTTTTGGGTAGGCTAATCCGGCTTTTTGGGCAGCTAACTATTTTTTGTGACCTCATGGTAGACTGGGTATGGACGGTCCGACACAGCCCGTTTGCGGAATTTTCTGGCCCTGGTGGAAGTCACCCGGGTAGGAGGAGCGAGCTTTGAGCATTCCATTCATCCCTACACTTCAATCAATGGCTTCTTCGAATGTTGAAGTGCCGGTCTTCATCGATACTAACTTGGACACCCACATTGCCTTGACTATCTCTCCGCGTACCACTTATGGACAGTTCAAGAGTAAGGGATTTCTTCTTCATTCTAATGTTTTTTTCTTATCTCTCCTTTGTCTGTATGTATGTATATGATACTTGGACGGGCTATAGCTTATACTGGAAAGATCAATACTTTATGGCATTTGGTTATGTGTGCTATTGCTTTTTATAGTTGTTTAGCTTTAGTGTGAGACTTGTTTAGTGAAAGATCGGTGGGTAAATGGTATTGGGTTATCTACAAACTTTGCATCTAGATCATTGTCCTGCTTTTGAAAATGGGTTTTTGTTTCTTTTTGTGCGTCTTTCATTATGCCATGCGTTTTGTTTTGGGAGGATGGAAGGGAAGAGAAGGGAAAATTAGGAAGGGGAATAATGGAAAAAGAGGTGGGAAAAGAAATCCTTTCTCTTGTTTGATGGGTAGAGAAAATGGATAGAAAAAAAAAAAGAGAAAAAGTGAAAATTTGATGAAGTTATAAAAAAGAAGAAAAAGAGAGAGAAAACGAAAGTACTTTCCCGTGTTATCCTTTCTACTTTCTCTCCTCTTCCCCTTCCCATCCGCCCTGTCCAAACCAATCGTAAGGTAAGTTGACGTTCCAAGAAATGACACGTGTAGTATAATTTATGAATAGACCCATGAATGTGTATATTACACAGTTATGTAACTGATAAAACTTTGCATTGTTTACCAACATCAAATCACTTTTGCGCCCATATTTGTCATTGGGGCTGGCAAGTTTTGTGAGATATCTCCATTGACGATCAATTATGAATAGTATGAGAATAATTACACGTACACCAGTAGACAGATGCTTCTTAGTTCCTCGTATAACTTGTGGTAGCCTTGGTGCTTAGTTTAGTCTTCGGATATTCACAGATTACATAAAAATCAAGAGTAAACTGATTGTTCTCATAAAACTCTAGGAGCTCCTCTGAAAGATGACAAAACAAAGGAATTGTAGAAGAACTCCTTTTATGGATGCAAATCATCTTAATCACGGCCTTTCTGACCATGTTTCATTTGGGTAAGCTTCTTAGTCTTTATGTTACTATAACTGATCACACAGATATTTATTGATCACAGTTGTTCATAGTATGGTGAAAGCTCATAACATTGCTTGCCATTCATTAACTTCTAGGATGTGTTCAAGTTGTTTTTCAGTAAATGGTCTGGTGAAGCTCATTACATTATGAGACTTACAATTCTTATTATGCTACCACTTGCTCAAATGTAATCGGTGTCACCTATTTGTAGGAGAATTTGAGAGTACACATTTGAATTGTTTCCCCAAATTTGGAGAGATCATGATAAATGGATTAATGGTACGTCAAACTATTCTCCTCCATGGCTTCACCTTTTCTGAGTTTTAAGTTGATACAACTCAGCTAATGTATGCTCATTTTCAATACTCGTGCATGCTTCACATTGAGCACTTCATCTCCTTGATTTTTCTAACAGGTGAAGCAGAAATCACACTTCTATCATCTGCCTGAATCATTGCCTTTACTTCACGCTTTCCAGGGTATTAAAGGAACATGGTGTATTCACATTGAAGCATGTCTTTGGAGCAGCTCTGATCCCTCATGTTCTTCCAAAAGTGTGNGAGAGAGAAAACGAAAGTACTTTCCCGTGTTATCCTTTCTACTTTCTCTCCTCTTCCCCTTCCCATCCGCCCTGTCCAAACCAATCGTAAGGTAAGTTGACGTTCCAAGAAATGACACGTGTAGTATAATTTATGAATAGACCCATGAATGTGTATATTACACAGTTATGTAACTGATAAAACTTTGCATTGTTTACCAACATCAAATCACTTTTGCGCCCATATTTGTCATTGGGGCTGGCAAGTTTTGTGAGATATCTCCATTGACGATCAATTATGAATAGTATGAGAATAATTACACGTACACCAGTAGACAGATGCTTCTTAGTTCCTCGTATAACTTGTGGTAGCCTTGGTGCTTAGTTTAGTCTTCGGATATTCACAGATTACATAAAAATCAAGAGTAAACTGATTGTTCTCATAAAACTCTAGGAGCTCCTCTGAAAGATGACAAAACAAAGGAATTGTAGAAGAACTCCTTTTATGGATGCAAATCATCTTAATCACGGCCTTTCTGACCATGTTTCATTTGGGTAAGCTTCTTAGTCTTTATGTTACTATAACTGATCACACAGATATTTATTGATCACAGTTGTTCATAGTATGGTGAAAGCTCATAACATTGCTTGCCATTCATTAACTTCTAGGATGTGTTCAAGTTGTTTTTCAGTAAATGGTCTGGTGAAGCTCATTACATTATGAGACTTACAATTCTTATTATGCTACCACTTGCTCAAATGTAATCGGTGTCACCTATTTGTAGGAGAATTTGAGAGTACACATTTGAATTGTTTCCCCAAATTTGGAGAGATCATGATAAATGGATTAATGGTACGTCAAACTATTCTCCTCCATGGCTTCACCTTTTCTGAGTTTTAAGTTGATACAACTCAGCTAATGTATGCTCATTTTCAATACTCGTGCATGCTTCACATTGAGCACTTCATCTCCTTGATTTTTCTAACAGGTGAAGCAGAAATCACACTTCTATCATCTGCCTGAATCATTGCCTTTACTTCACGCTTTCCAGGGTATTAAAGGAACATGGTGTATTCACATTGAAGCATGTCTTTGGAGCAGCTCTGATCCCTCATGTTCTTCCAAAAGTGTGGCTGCAGAAGTTGCAGATCATAATTCCAATGGTGGCAATGTTACTGATTGTGCAGTACTTGATGACTGTGTCACAAGCACTAATATGAACACAAATACCAAAAGAAAGAAAAAAAGGGTAAAAAGATTTCACTACCTCAAATCTGCACTCCTGGATGTTCTGAGGGCTGTCCATCTTTCAAAGAAGAAAAAAAAGAAATGGAAGAGACCACAAAAAAATTACTCCCTAAATTACCCTGTAAATACACTTGAGAAGGTTCATCTTGATAGGAATATGGGTGTCTTTGCCCCAGAGAAGTGCGGTTTCTTGGGGTCTGCAAGTGAAGCTGAGTGTAGCGGACAGTGGGACTCCTGTTCAGCAGTGGAGACTCCTGGTGAGACATTATCAGAATCAGTATCAGTTTCTGGTATCATCAAGAAATACTTCTCATCTTATGAAGAGGTAACGTCAAGCTCAGAGGTTATCTTTAAACCAATCCAAAGTGGACATAAAGAACAATTGAAGGCTAGAACTAATGATTATCCCCCAAATGTACAAGTTGATATAACACCACAATTTGCAGCCAAAACACCCAACCAAATGATACTTTTTCCATTGCCAACTGATCCTAGCTCTGAACCCTCAAGGAAAAAGCTTAAGAAAACTGAAGTTGGAAAACGTCTTCTTGTGGCCTCAAATAATCTTGGAATTTCAGCAAGTAAGCAAAAACCTGCCGTTTCTCTCTTCAGATGCTTAGAGGGAAAATTGCTGATGCCTAACTCCTCTTCTCTTGTTAGAAGTCTAGTCTTTGAGATCGTCGAAGATGATGATGACTGAAGAATTTTGGTCTGCCAACAAGTTAAACTGTTTGTACTGGAAAAACAACAGTTATACTGTTAGGATTATGCCATGAAGTGTCCCTGATCATGTAGAGAAGGTTGGGCCCTGCCACAAGCTACCAATCAATGATTCACTTATGGAGAACCTCATCAAGTAATTCTGTATGGAGGATGTATTGGTGTTGTCCTTGAGTCAATTATGCTCAAGATCTTTTCTATATCAATCATTAATCTGAATAGCCGGCAGCTTGAGACTTACTAAATTCACTCAATTGACCTTGGCCTCCCTGCTTTTTTTTAGGCATTCATTTGGAAGCTTAATCCCTCGAGAGATGTTTTTGGAGGTGTCTCTCCATCTTACGCCTATGATGCCAACTCCGTTTCGTTGAGGGTATTGTTGATTTAAAACTTTTGTCTCCTCTGGCAAGCTCAGTGTCTCTGAATCATGCACGCCTTGCACTTCTATATCCCCAGATTATTGCAGTATGCTTCCACTGCTCGATTAGAATCAAGGAGGAGATTTGTACATGTTGCAGCAAGCCATTGCATCCTGTACTAGACTACATTATTTTGTCAAAGTCAACTGAAGATGTGGATTCTTCCATGCAATCTAATCTCAATCCTCTAGGAGATTTTGGGACAGAACGATAGCACGTTGAGAGCATATTCAATCAGTTGCAAAGTTTTAGAGATTCAAGATGGAACCCTTCTCTGAAGCGTTCTATCAAACCGAATTCTGTTGAACCAATCTTCATGGCAGAGTGATTTCATTCGTTGTGTAATTTTTTAGCAGACAGTCGCCAAATATATGTCTTGCAAGTTCCACTCTTTCTGGATACTTTGCTAGCAGATATTTCATGGGCTACTACGAGAGCTGGCCCAAATAGCATGTCATTGGATACCCTGATCTCCTAACAGTACTATAAGCATTGGAGGTTGCTTCCTTGCAGAGTCATTCACTTGGAGTGCTATTAATCTTTGAATAACTTCAATTATCTTGCCCATGTTAGTGGTGAGCTCGCGACTTAGCTTCTTGTGGAGTGATTCTAGACCACTCTAAGGCTTACAAGGAAGATTTGTCTTCTTGGCTTCCACATGAAACTGTCTTATCTCTTTCTCTATGTAAAAATGTTTTTTGACTACAGTGAGCATCATTGATGTTTTCTCTATTAACCAAGTGCTAATATTAATATAAACCCGACTTTAGCCTTTATGCCTTCTGAGGCACTGGGTCGTTCAAGTTTCTTATTGCATTATCGTCCTATTTTATCCCGCATTCTTACTTATAAGATGTTATTTGGGACACCCTGCTAGAAAATTAATTGGTGAATTGTGGTATTGTTGGTATTTCATCCCCAGTTCTTGGAGGAGGAATTAAGAGACTTGGCTGAAATAGATAGAGGGAAAGGGAAGGGAGAGTGGTAGGAATGCACATTCCTTCCCTCTCTTCAGATAATCAGATTTCCTTGATAAGCTAACTGTCATCTTATTTATTTCACTAAATTCTAATATTTGTGGGTGAAGAAAGGAATACTATGCTTTATTGCTGACCCACTCTTTTTTCTTGTACCTTTTTCAAAGAAAAAGCAAAGGCTTTTGAGGAATCAATTTTCCAAAGTAGCAAGAAATCAATGCATTGGTTGGAAAAGCTTTCAAGACTTTCTTAAGGGAATTTTATCTCTCGTGTGTTAGCATTATTTAATTGGCAAATAGCCAGAGGGGACTGTAATCTGAGATACTTGAAACACCTCCACTGAATATAGTTTATCTACCGAAGAAAGAATGATAATAATCTTGTATAATGGAGCACATATGACAGATCAAATCAATTCAATTTAACTTTAAGAGTAATTCAAGTGATAACAGAAACGAGTTATAAATTTAGATGTTCTAAGTTCGAATCTTGGCAATCCCTTGGAGTCAGGCATGAGGGATTTATCCCTTATGAATTAATCCTAACGTGGATGACCTGCTTTTGACCAAACCAGATAAGAGATTAGTTGAAATGCACGTAAACTAACGTCAACAACATCAATCCAACTATTCAAACTATACAGATTAACTCGTCACACATTAACCCTTCTTTCCTTTTTAAATCACAACTTAACCCTTCAACTCCAATTCACTCATAAATGCAGAAATTTCATATGGGTTTAAAGTCTCAAAGGTCAATATGACAAACTGTGTTAGTATTTGGTTATGAATCGAACCTTTTTTTTTTCTTTTTGAAAGGAATTGTTTGACATGAGAATTATTGCCACCAAGTGTTTACCCAATGTGAAACTTGGTGTAAAAAATTCAAGTTACATAGGACATGTTTGATTGAAGTATCGAATGATAGTTTGATTTATTCTCCGAGTGTTAAGTATTTGTCGGCCGAAAAGAAGGTTGCACAATGACTTCTTAGACATATGATCTATTAGTACATTTATTTGTATGGTACGAAAGGGTACTGTGGAGTGTTAAGTATTTAGTAAAATTTTCACCGCATCTCAAAAAAGAAAAAAAACTAGTGTTAGGGTCACTTGTAAATAATGCAGAATAGACTCAAATATACTCATTGTGAACCAAAAATAACCCAAATCTCTCAATATTTTCACTTCCACAGTACTAAGAAGCCAGGAAATGATTTTAAGCTTGACGTATTCAAATAATAATCATGATATTAGCAGGAGAAATTACACAAATTTAAAAAGATCAATAAATTTAATTGTTCATGCCATTCTAAAAGAAAATAATTAATTTAATTTTAACACGATATGATCTACACGACTAAAACGGTATTTTAATTTTGAACAATGCGATGTAATCCAAATTTACAAATCAAATTTGCATTCCAAATAAAGAGGACCGTTGAAACAGTGGATCTCATTTAAAAAAGTTAATGAGACTCACTGATCCAACGCTCACTCTTTTTTTGGAATGTAAATTTGAATTGCAAATTTAAGAAAGACATTATTTCCCTTTAATTTTACATACTCATAAATTCTTCAATTTGGTCTAAGATTGTCCTTGCAGTCTCCAAATCAATTCTTCGCCTGTAAGAAGTGCCAACTAGTGCACCTACCTTTTTATTCGATAAAACTGCACAAGGAAGTCTGTTTCACCAATGTAACCTCCAAACATGGATAACTACAGACGTCGTCGTAGCGAGTCTGTCTCTCAAGCCACGACGGCGTTTTAATCGTTGCACTGTTAGTGATTGAACAGGGGGTCATCATTCGTCCCACCTTTTTTTTTTTTATCAAATCCGACCTTTAGTTGAGGACTGAATAATTTATATTGACCACAATGTCCTTGTCCTCGTTGAAACCCACAATTATTATAATAATAGCTGAAAATTTTGATACACATGTATAATATAAATCCATGGGGTAATTACAAAATACCCCCTTTTAAGTTTGGCTAATGTTCCAATCAACTCCTTTTGATTTTAAATTTGACAATTTATCCCCTTTAAGTTTTTGTGAGATTAAATTAATTGACTTAGTGGATAAAAAAATTTAAAAAATCTAAAATATTGTCAATTTGTAATATATTTTCTATCTTCTTTTTGTACCAACCCATTAAAAAACAAAGAATTAGCCTTGAAAACTCAGTAACCCCCCACCCTTATGCCCAAATTTGACAAACCTCTCAAGCCCCGTACCCATTTCTGACATACCCCTCCCCCAATCTCATACCCATCTCCAGCGACTCATCTTTCTACAATGCCGACAATTCCCTAAACCTTATACCTACCTCTTGTAGCTCCCCTTACCCTTATACCCAATGTCGATAACCCCTCAACACCCATATCAAACGAAGACAGTACTCCAAAACTATACCCACGTCTAGCAATCCCTCGCATCTATACCAGCTCCGACAATCCTCCCAATGTCCATACCAGTTCTAGTGGTCCTCTCGTTCCGAACTCTAACAATCCCCACCCTTATCAACAAGCAAATTTAAAAAACAAAGAAACTTTTCAACCTATACACACACAATCAACGAATATTCAAAAGGTATTCATAAAAAAAAAAATTGACACCAAACACCAGCACCACTACCCCCAAAATTTGTTAGGGAGGTGCTTTAGTTTTGCTTAGATGAAGGAGTTGTAGGTTTGCTAATTACAAATGAGTGGGGGGCGTGGTTTGGTGATTGAAAAGGGGTTGGGTGAGATATTTTTTTGAATATTTTGTTTCTGAAGGCATTGAGTATAGGAGGGCAAATTTGTAATCAAATGAATTAAAGGTATTTATGTCAAATTTAATGGGAAATGGGGTAATTGCTTTTAGTAAAAACTTGAATGGGACGAGTTGTTTAAATTAAAACCACAAAGGAGTTAATTGTAACGCGATCTAAACTTTAAGAAGACATTTTGTAATTAATCGTAAATGAAAATTGACTTAAAATTCACACATAGTTTTTTAAGAATCAACTCGAATTGAAATAAAATTTGATAGATATTCAGATCAAATTATTTTTAAATTCAACTATGTGGTTTTTTTTTTATATTTCTTTAGCGGTCACTATATTTTATTTCTTCCCGTTACGATGGATGCAACTATGTGTGTAGCGCATGGTTGAAATGCATTAGAGAGAGAGAGAGATATGACTTTAAAAAACATAAGGTTCTTTCATGGGTTTACACATTAGCATACATACAAAATAATTATCAATTAATTTTTAGTTTATAAAGTAATTGTCTATTTATTTGTTTTGTAGTGTTAAAGCAATTACCATAATTATTACATGACAACATACAATAAATATGGTGGAAAAGTGGTAGGAGTTCTGATGTAGTATTAAAATGGGATATTAAATGTAACATATCAATCAATTTTTTAGACATTAATTGGTTGGATACATAAATACTAAAATAATTCCCAACTTTAAGCCCATCCTTTTTTTTTCTTGGGTGTTTTGCTCCGTCGAAAGAACAATGCTATCGAGCTATAATTTAAGAATTTAATGATTATGTCCATTAGATTGTCAGTGAGTCACAACATTAAAATATCTCTAGGTCTTAACACCATCAATCAAATGATCATAATACATTAAGTTCAAAAATTATGTTTCAATAGCATTAGTATAAATAAAAATATTGTAATGGNGGTGCTTTAGTTTTGCTTAGATGAAGGAGTTGTAGGTTTGCTAATTACAAATGAGTGGGGGGCGTGGTTTGGTGATTGAAAAGGGGTTGGGTGAGATATTTTTTTGAATATTTTGTTTCTGAAGGCATTGAGTATAGGAGGGCAAATTTGTAATCAAATGAATTAAAGGTATTTATGTCAAATTTAATGGGAAATGGGGTAATTGCTTTTAGTAAAAACTTGAATGGGACGAGTTGTTTAAATTAAAACCACAAAGGAGTTAATTGTAACGCGATCTAAACTTTAAGAAGACATTTTGTAATTAATCGTAAATGAAAATTGACTTAAAATTCACACATAGTTTTTTAAGAATCAACTCGAATTGAAATAAAATTTGATAGATATTCAGATCAAATTATTTTTAAATTCAACTATGTGGTTTTTTTTTTATATTTCTTTAGCGGTCACTATATTTTATTTCTTCCCGTTACGATGGATGCAACTATGTGTGTAGCGCATGGTTGAAATGCATTAGAGAGAGAGAGAGATATGACTTTAAAAAACATAAGGTTCTTTCATGGGTTTACACATTAGCATACATACAAAATAATTATCAATTAATTTTTAGTTTATAAAGTAATTGTCTATTTATTTGTTTTGTAGTGTTAAAGCAATTACCATAATTATTACATGACAACATACAATAAATATGGTGGAAAAGTGGTAGGAGTTCTGATGTAGTATTAAAATGGGATATTAAATGTAACATATCAATCAATTTTTTAGACATTAATTGGTTGGATACATAAATACTAAAATAATTCCCAACTTTAAGCCCATCCTTTTTTTTTCTTGGGTGTTTTGCTCCGTCGAAAGAACAATGCTATCGAGCTATAATTTAAGAATTTAATGATTATGTCCATTAGATTGTCAGTGAGTCACAACATTAAAATATCTCTAGGTCTTAACACCATCAATCAAATGATCATAATACATTAAGTTCAAAAATTATGTTTCAATAGCATTAGTATAAATAAAAATATTGTAATGGGTAATTCAAAATTTGTTACGAGATATGCACAATATATATCATGCACGATTATCTTTCTATCTAATATTACTTCTCATAAGTTGAATTATTAATTTATAAAAATATAACAATTGTCAAAATTGATCAAATTTTTGTCTACTTTGATACAAATGTACAAAATGCATCCCCAAAATTGTTTTTTCATTCAAAAATATTATTTTCTTTGCACGGTCCTCAATGTCAAATAATTTAACTAACTCATTCCTTAATGTTAAATAACTTTATTCATCTATATTTATCTCTATCTTATTTTCTAACTATTCACTTGAATTTTAAATTAAATAATTAAAAATATAAAATTATATGTCATGTAGAGTTGTATATTATAGATTATCTTCAAGTACGAGATTGTTGCTAGTAGCTTTCTATGTCATGTAGAACTGTCAGTTTTATTATATTTTTTTCGAGACATTCTCAAATTATTAATAATTTTTGGAAAGAAAGTCAAAAACCAGATATCAAAGATTATTCATAATTAGAATAAAAGGAAAAGAGTTTTTCATTGCTGTTTGTTTTTAAACTTAGATTAAAAAAAAAAGGGTAAAACTAAATAGATGACCAAATCATGAATTGCCACAAGGGGTAGTTTCGGTAAATCAAAATAGAAAAAGAAATATAATATTTTTCAGTATTTTGCATTCCTCCCAATCTCTTCTCTCCCCGTGTTGTTTGTGTTTTTCTATTCTTTTTCTCCCTCCTATCCTATATATAACTCACTCTCTTAGCTTTCGCTAAGTAATTATCCTCTCTGTCTGTCTCTCTACATTTTCTATCTCTATATCCCTCTGCGATCATCAATCGCAAAAATTCAGAGTAGAAAAGCTTCTGCGAAAACCCTAGAAATATACGATCTTCTAAGTTTCAAAATTCTTCGTCTCAGTCACAATTCTTTTCAATCATCCATCATCTAATCGCAATTCTCCTCTGTCCGATCGGTTTACTTGATATTTATTCACTTCGATTTTTCAAGTACCCCGTCTTTCAATTGCAGAGTCAATTCCAATCGGTTCTAAACTGAGAATCGATCGGTTCAAGGTCGGTTATTTGAATCGGGCAATGGTTTCATTGGATTAATTTCAAGATGAAGTTGAAGAGACGGAGGGCTTCAGAAGTGGTTAGCGGATACATTTTAGTTTTCCACATGTTTTTGATACTCTTTTTGTTTTGTATTGATTGAATAAGAATTGCTTGGAGTGTGTTAATTTATAGGGTTTATGTTGATTGTTTGTTCTTTATCTGTCACTACTGTGTCAGCAAAGAGTTGTTAGCTTCTATTCTAAAACAGCTTGCTCGTTGAATCATCAAATTTTTTTATTGACTTTGGTGATTTATGATTTAAGTTGATTTTCCGCTTTACTGTCCCTAGTCTGAAATAAGATTTTTATTGATTTTATATTTTTGATGATGTTGGCTTTGGAAACTGAAGTTGTAGAGTGTTCTAATTATGAAATTGGTTAATTATGCGATGACTAATTCTTTGCTGATTCTTTTGCTTATCGGAAGGGGTTATTATTTTAGTATATTTTGTCAATTTTATGCCATTATAATTTCTTTTATTTATCGCACAGATTTTATCTTTCTCCTTTTGGTTGATATTTTCGATACTTGATTTTCTTTTTTGATCTACCGGAAACGTTTGTCTTTGATGTTATTGTTTAATGGCATAACTTTTTTCTTTGATTATTAATAACACTGTTGTTTCATATCGAAAAGAGAAAAAGAAAGAATAGAGTTTTGTTTAGAATGTCTAACAGGGTTTAGCTTGTCTTCTACCTTTTTTTTTTTTTTGACTGCAAGGCACAGCCACCTTTTTTTACCTCCCTCAAACACCCATTTTACTTGATAATCATTACACAAATATTATCTTGAATGTCAGCTGGAGAAGGAAGGGCATTCAGGCATAATTAGGTGCTTGGTTTCTGTAGAATGTCAAACTGGTTACCATTGTTGCTTGTGAAAATTTATTGGTAAATGAAAATTAATTTTGGCATTATTTATCTAAGAGTAGTTGCTTGAGCTGTGGTTGCCAACGACAACTAGCGAGAAAAATGTTCCCTTCCTGTTGAAAGTTGGGGTTCACTTATATATTGTCAGTGCCTCTCTCTTGTTATCCTTAATAAGATTTATTTATTTTAGTTTTTCTAAGCAATTGTGTTAGGTTTTTATAATTTGTTATTCCATCCTTGTTTCCTCTCTTTTTTCTATGATGTATGTACATTATTGTTTTATTAGCTGCCACATTTTGATATTCATTTTCTCTGGGGCTACATTCATTAATTTGGTGGGATTGTGATTTGTTTGTGATAAGTAAATTTATCTTTTATCAACTTTTAAGATAAAAGTAGGATCAGATGGCCAAGTAGGATCATGTTGCAGAGAGGGTCAACCACCCTTAACTGCATTCTATCCCCCGGGAGCCTCATTCTATTAACAAAAAAGGGAAAAGTTTCTGTGCTGTTTCTCCAAGTTTATTAGTCTGAATAATAGGCTATTCACTCGAGTGTGGTGGTAAGACACCTATAATTCGTCTGATTGTCAATGTGGGATTTGTTTGCATCTTTGTGCCTCACCTTGGTTTTTTATCCTCTTTTGCATCTTTCAGACCAAAAAAATAAAAAAAGAAAAAAGATATGATTTTTCCAATGTAGTAAAGCTTACTTTTTTCTCAAAACCTTTAAATTCTAAATTTGAAACTCTTTGATGGAGGCTCAGGGCTATGTATGCAATTATCATCGCAAACACCACATGATATTATACAGCAATCCGGCTCCAGGAGCTGAGTTATTATTTTCGTGTGTAGTAATATCCACTATTAGTTGTGTAGAACTCTTATGGTCAACCTCGTTGCAAGACATTGTCTTGTCAAATGATGATCACAATCAACATGAACAAAAAAATTTGGAAATAAAATCTCAAACTTTAAATTGGGAAAGCTAGGACATTTGATTGGTACAAGCATAAGCTTTACGTAGACCATGAAAATAACTTGCAGGACGGACACATAGCTGCATTGTTGCTCTAAACATTAAATGACTAACTAGTTGAATATTTTTTTTTTGTCAAAAAACAATACACTGAAACATTTTCTGTCCATTCTTAAGGTGAAAATTTGACTCCTAGTTTTTTTTTAAAATTTTTTTTTATGAAAATAGAGGTTTAAATAATTAAAAATTGTTAAATTCTCCATTACAAATTACAATCACTTCACATGAACTTTTATGTTTTATAATTCTAGTGATTTATTATGACCTGGTATATCCCTCATCCAATCTGATATGCAGAATTAAAAAATCCATATTAAGTAGGAATGGATCATGGCAAGGACATGAATTTTGATGATCATTCATGCAAAATGTTTAATGGTGATGCTGTTGTGTATACATATCTCTCATGGGCATAAGCCTGAACTTAGGACTTCCTTTTGAGGCTTTGTGTTTGTGTGTTGTATCTCTGCAAGCTATCACAAATCTAGTGAGTTCCATGGTTTGCTAAGCCAGTCCCCTTCCTTAGCCACCCCAGGTGTTACTACTAAATGTTTCATTCACAAAACACATTTATCTTTTATTTTGGCATCAGAAATACTTCTGTCTTACCTCTTTCTGATAAATTGCGTAGAATGGCATAATAGTATTTACTAGGAACCCCAAGTAGTTGAGATGAATTAGGTCTGTGATTGATGAGCACCCTTGTTGCTATAAATGAAAGATAATAACGGGTAATACTATTCGTTTTGTTAATTGTATAATTGCAATTTTTTTATTATATTTTTGGTTTGTTTTGGGTTTGTACTGGATTTCCAAGTGCTGTGATTGTAACTTTTTTTTTTTTGATCAACTGAGTTTCTAGGATATCATGCAAATACCTGAAATAATACACACTGTCAAGAGCCTGGGTCCAATTCTTTGAACTTTAGTGGTTGTTTTCATCATTCAATTTCTGAATTCTTACTTTAAAGAATCTGCATGCTAGTTTGCAACTCGTGGTCTATCATGTATAGTCAAACCCCAATTGTCTCTTTCGGCACTTATTGAGCCCTTTGTTTAATTAGGGAGGAAAAAAGTAAACAATCTAAAAGGAAGTCGGTAGCAATTGAACTTTTACGTCAGTTTTTTTCCATGTTGACCATTGTTCTGCTTACAAACTGATTGAGGTTAGGATGAATAGAAAAATATATTTGTTTTAGTTTTGTTGCTGTCTCTGCTGCTTGGATGAGCACCTTCACTCTGGTTTGTGATGATAGTGGAGAAAAGTTTTATTCTTGCAATTAATGCAGCTTAGGAGCATTAATTGCTCGCATTTATGTCTAACTTTGTGCATATTCATTGTTTCTTGCATCAGAAACCCTGCTAATACAATTGCTATATATTTGCTACATGGTAGAATAACATTTTTGTTGCTTTGTCGCAGCCTCCAAAAATTAGATCCTTCATTGGTAGTGTTACTGCTACTCCACTTGAAACTATTGAAGAAGCCCTGAAAAATTTTGTGTGGGAGTTTGATAAGGTGCCCTGACAATTCTTTTCTCTACAAATCATCTTTTTTCTTTACCAAATAGATGCACAAGTTTGCTATTATTAGGTTTGGTTGACACTAATTTGTTGCTGATGCAGGGAGATTTCCATCATTGGGTTGATCTTTTTAATCACTTTGATACTTTTTTTGAGAAGTACATAAAACCAAGGAAGGATTTGCAGCTTGAGAATACCATTTTGGACTCGAGTCCTCCCTTTCCAAGAGAGGCCGTTCTTCAAATCCTCCGTGTTATAAGGATAATTTTGGAAAACTGCACAAATAAGCACTTCTACAGTTCTTACGAGGTATCTGTCTTCTCCTCAAGATACACATCTCTTATTCTTCGTGATACAAGTTTATTGGTTTGAATCTCAGTTATGAATTGCATGTGTCAGTGTGACGCGTTGAAGCACACAATCTTGTTTGCATTTACTGATCCAATCTATTTATTTTTTTCTATTTTAATCTTAGGTTTTTGTTGGGGTAATTTCCTTAAGTAGACATATGTTCCTGTAGTTTGCCCTATCTTTCTCTATATTTGTTTTTGAAAACTGTAATATTCCCTGTCAATGCAGCATCATCTTTCATCTCTGCTTGCTTCTACTGACGCGGATGTGGTTGAAGCTTGTCTGCAAACTTTGGCAGCTTTTTTAAAGAAAACGATTGGGAAGTACATTGTACGGGATGCTTCTCTTAGTTCGAAGTTATACGCTTTTGCCCAAGGCTGGGGTGGAAAGGAGGAAGGCCTTGGATTAATTGCATGTTCTACAGGGAGTGGTTCTGATTCACTTGCTTGTGAGTTAGGTTGCACCCTCCATTTTGAGTTCTATGCAGTGAATGAGCCATCAGATGAAGAGTCTGCTGCAGAACAACCAACTCATGGTTTACAAATTATTCATTTGCCTAACATTAACACCCGCCAGGAGTCTGATCTTGAGCTTTTGCACAAGATAGTTGTAGAATACAAAGTTCCCCCAAGTTTAAGATTTTCTCTTTTAACAAGATTGCGGTTTGCAAGGGCTTTTGGCTCCTTGGCTTCCCAACAGCAGTACACTTGCATTCGCTTGTATGCCTTTGTAGTTCTTGTTCATGCATGTGGTGATACGGATGACTTGGTCTCTTTCTTTCACACTGAACCTGAGTTCATCAATGAATTGGTCACATTATTGAGCTATGAAGATGCAGTTCCTGAAAAAATTCGAATTTTAAGTCTTCTTTCCTTGGTTGCTCTTTGTCAAGATCGGTCACGCCAGCCAACTGTCTTGACTGCCGTAACATCTGGTGGGCACCGTGGCATCCTCTCCAGTCTTATGCAGAAAGCCATTGATTCTATTGTCAGTAATTCATCAAAATGGTCTGTCGTTTTTGCTGAGGCTTTATTGTCTCTTGTCACTGTTTTGGTCTCATCTTCATCTGGTTGTTCAGCCATGCGTGAAGCAGGATTTATACCTACTCTTCTACCTCTTCTTAAGGACACAGATCCCCAGCACTTGCATGTGGTCAGCACGGCTGTACATGTTCTAGAAGCTTTTATGGATTTCAGTAATCCTGCTGCTGCATTGTTTAGAGATTTGGGAGGTTTGGATGATACCATTTCACGCCTGAAGGTAGAAGTGTTGCATGTAGAAAATGGATCAAAGCAGCAAGTTACTTCTATTGAGTTAGACAGTATGGAATCTAGTATTACCCATGTAGCTGCAGGTACTTCTTCTGAGCTGGATACCTTGCAGCCTCTTTATTCTGAAGCATTGGTAGCATATCATCGGCGGTTATTGATGAAAGCTTTACTGCGGGCCATCTCTCTTGGAACCTATGCACCTGGAAGCACTTCTCGTATATATGGTTCAGAGGAGAGTTTGCTGCCACATTGCTTGTGTGTTATTTTCAAAAGAGCAAAAGATTTTGGTGGTGGAGTATTCTCACTGGCAGCAACTGTCATGAGCGATCTCATTCACAAAGATCCTACCTGCTTTTCTGTCTTAGAAGCAGCTGGTCTGCCTTCTGCATTCATGGATGCTATAATGGACGGTGTTATTTGCTCTGCAGAAGCTATAGCATGCATACCTCAGTGCCTAGATGCCTTGTGTCTGAATAATAATGGCCTTCAGGTTGTGAAAGATCGCAATTGTTTGAGGTGCTTTGTGAAAATATTTACTTCCAGAACATATCTGCGTGCCCTTACTGCTGATACGCCGGTATCTTTGTCTAGTGGCCTGGATGAACTGATGCGCCATGCTTCCTCATTGCGTGGGCCTGGTGTGGATATGTTGATTGAGATTCTGAACACAATTGCAAAGCTTGGATCTGGGCCTGAAGCTGCTACCTCATCCACTGATTCTTGTAGCTGTTCAACACCCGTTCCCATGGAAATGGATCCCGATGATAAGAATTTGGTTCCATCAGATGATAGGGATTCATGCAAGATTGAAAGTGCTGAGCAGTCTGCTGAGATGTCTTCTGATGCCTCATTGGTTAATATTGAGTCTTTCCTCCCAGATTGTGTAAGCAATGCTGCTCGTCTTCTTGAAACAGTTCTTCAGAATTCCGACACGTGCCGTATATTTGTAGAGAAGAAGGGCATCGAAGCTGTTCTTCAATTATTTACTTTGCAATTAATGCCTGTTTCGGTGGCTATTGGTCAGAGTATAGCTGTTGCGTTTAAGAATTTCTCCCCACAGCATTCTGCTTCTCTTGCCCGAGCTGTGTGCTCATTCTTTGGAGAGCATTTGAAGTCAACAAATGAACTTTTAGTTTCAGTTGGAGGGGCGCAGCTTGTTCAGGTAGAAGCTGCCAAGCGGACAAATGTTTTGAGGTGCCTCGCTAGTCTGGAAGCTATCCTGTCTCTTTCTAATTCTTTGTTGAAGGGGACTAGTACTGTAGTGTCTGAGTTAGGCACGGCAGATGCTGATGTATTAAAAGATCTTGGGAGGGCTTACAGGGAAATACTCTGGCAAATTTCTTTGTGCTGTGATTCGAAGGTCGATGAGAAACGAAATGTTGAAGTGGAACCTGAAAGTGCAGATGCAGCTGTATCTAACGTTGCTGGAAGAGATAGCGACGATGATGCAAACATCCCTGTAGTGAGATACATGAATCCCGTTTCTGTCAGAAATAGTTCTCCCTCACCATGGGGTGTAGAACGTGATTTTCTTTCTGTTGTTCGTTCCGGTGAAGGTTTTAGTCGTCGTAGTCGACATGGGTTGGCACGAATTCGGGGGGGAAGGACGGGGAGGCATCTGGAAGCATTGCACATTGATTCTGAGGCTTTGCCCAATGTTCTAGAGACTTCTTCCTCACAGGATATGAAGAAGAAAAGTCCCGAGGTTCTTGTTTTGGAAATTCTTAACAAACTTGCTTCTTCTTTGCGGTCTTTCTTGACTGCTCTTGTGAAAGGATTGACATCACCAAACCGTCGAAGAACTGAAACTGGATCATTGAGTTTAGCTTCAAAGAGCATTGGAACTGCACTGGCTAAAGTTTTTCTTGATGCTCTTGGTTTTTCTGGGTATTCTACCTCTGCTGGCCTTGACATGTCATTATCAGTCAAGTGTCGCTATCTTGGAAAGGTTGTGGATGATATGGTGGCACTCACCTTTGATAGCAGGAGACGCACGTGCTATACAGTAATGATTAATAACTTCTACGTTCATGGAACCTTCAAGGAGCTTCTGACAACATTTGAAGCTACAAGTCAATTGTTATGGACACTGCCTTACTCTATTCCAGCATCTGGTATTAATCAAGGGAAAGGTGTTGAGGGAAGCAAGTTGTCTCACAGTCCATGGCTGCTTGATACATTGCAGAGCTATTGCCGTTTACTGGAGTATTTTGTAAATTCTTCTTTGCTTCTATCTCCAAACTCTGCATCCCAAGCTCAGCTACTTGTTCAGCCTGTTGCAGTTGGTTTATCAATTGGGTTATTTCCTGTTCCAAGAGACCCAGAGGTGTTTGTCCGTATGCTGCAGTCTCAGGTTCTGGATGTAATACTTCCTGTCTGGAACCATTCTATGTTTCCAAAGTGCAATCCGGGTTTCATTGCCTCCATTGTTTTGCTTGTTACTCATGTATACTGTGGTGTTGGAGATGTGAAGCGGAATCGCAATGTTGGGTCAGGAAGTACAAACCAACGCTATATAGCACCCCCACCTGATGAAGCTACTATTGCCACAATTGTGGAGATGGGTTTTGGCAGGGCAAGAGCAGAGGAAGCACTGAGACGGGTGGAAACAAACAGTGTTGAGATGGCCATGGAATGGTTGTTTAGTCATGTTGAAGATCCTGTTCAGGAGGATGATGAATTGGCGCGGGCACTTGCTTTGTCACTAGGAAGTTCATCGGAGACATCTAAAGTTGAAAACATTGATAAGTCCATCGATACCCTCAAGGACGATGGACGAACAAAGGAACCCCCTGTGGATGACATTCTTGCTGCAACGATGAAATTGTTTGAGAGTAGTGACTGGATGGCTTTTCCTTTGACTGATTTGCTAGTTACGCTTTGCAGTCGGAACAAAGGTGAAGATCGCCCAAGAGTGATCTCTTATCTTATTCAGCAGCTAAAGCTTTGCCCATTGGAATTTTCTAAGGATGCCAGTGCTTTGTGTATGATATCACATACTTTAGCATTGCTTCTTTCTGAAGATGGAAGTGCGCGAGAGATCGTTGCAAAGAATGGTATTGCCAATGTAGCCATCGATATTCTGATGAACTTCAAAGCAAGAACTGAGTCAGGAAACGAGCCAGTGGTACCAAAATGTGTTAGTGCTCTACTACTTATCTTGGATAATTTGTTGCAATCCAGGCCTAGAATATCTGCTGATATTACTGAGGGAACTCCTGGGGGACCTTTACCTGACTCGTCTGGGGAGCATGTTTCATTGTCTGTTTCAGAAGCAGTAAAAGAGAGAAATCCAACTCCAGCAGCCCATGATAAAGACTCTACTTCATTTGAGAGAATTTTTGGAAACTCTACCGGCTATTTGACTGTTGATGAGAGTCGAAGGGTATTGGTTGTTGCTTGTGACTTGATAAGACAACATGTCCCAGCTATGGTCATGCAGTCTGTTTTACAATTATGTGCTCGGTTGACAAAAACATTCTCTGGCTCTGCAATTTCTCGAAAATGGAGGCTTGGTTGCTCTTTTTAGCCTTCCAAGAAGTTGCTTCTTTCCTGGGTATGATACCTTNGCATGCTCTGGCTCTTCAATTTCTGGAAAATGGAGGCTTGGTTGCTCTTTTTAGCCTTCCAAGAAGTTGCTTCTTTCCTGGGTATGATACTTTGGCATCTGCTATCATTCGGCATCTCCTTGAGGATCCTCAGACCCTGCAGACAGCCATGGAATTTGAGATACGGCAAACTCTAAGTGGAAATCGTCATACTGGTCGTATTTCTCCACGTGCATTTTTGACATCAATGTCACCTGTTATGTCTAGAGATGCAGAGGTATTCATGAAAGCAGCAGCTGCTGTTTGTCAGTTGGAATCATCAGGAGGAAGGACCTTTGTTGTGTTATCAAAAGAAAAAGAGAAAGATAAGGAAAAGTCAAAAGTATCTGGTGTTGAACTGGGGGTATCTTCTACTGAATGTGTTCGAATCCCTGAAAATAAAACCCATGATGGCCCAGCTAAGTGTTCTAAAGGCCACAAAAGAATTCCTGCAAGTCTTANTGCAGAGCTATTGCCGTTTACTGGAGTATTTTGTAAATTCTTCTTTGCTTCTATCTCCAAACTCTGCATCCCAAGCTCAGCTACTTGTTCAGCCTGTTGCAGTTGGTTTATCAATTGGGTTATTTCCTGTTCCAAGAGACCCAGAGGTGTTTGTCCGTATGCTGCAGTCTCAGGTTCTGGATGTAATACTTCCTGTCTGGAACCACTCTATGTTTCCAAAGTGCAATCCGGGTTTCATTGCCTCCATTGTTTTGCTTGTTACTCATGTATACTGTGGTGTTGGAGATGTGAAGCGGAATCGCAATGTTGGGTCAGGAAGTACAAACCAACGCTATATAGCACCCCCACCTGATGAAGCTACTATTGCCACAATTGTGGAGATGGGTTTTGGCAGGGCAAGAGCAGAGGAAGCACTGAGACGGGTGGAAACAAACAGTGTTGAGATGGCCATGGAATGGTTGTTTAGTCATGTTGAAGATCCTGTTCAGGAGGATGATGAATTGGCGCGGGCACTTGCTTTGTCACTAGGAAGTTCATCGGAGACATCTAAAGTTGAAAACATTGATAAGTCCATCGATACCCTCAAGGACGATGGACGAACAAAGGAACCCCCTGTGGATGACATTCTTGCTGCAACGATGAAATTGTTTGAGAGTAGTGACTGGATGGCTTTTCCTTTGACTGATTTGCTAGTTACGCTTTGCAGTCGGAACAAAGGTGAAGATCGCCCAAGAGTGATCTCTTATCTTATTCAGCAGCTAAAGCTTTGCCCATTGGAATTTTCTAAGGATGCCAGTGCTTTGTGTATGATATCACATACTTTAGCATTGCTTCTTTCTGAAGATGGAAGTGCGCGAGAGATCGTTGCAAAGAATGGTATTGCCAATGTAGCCATCGATATTCTGATGAACTTCAAAGCAAGAACTGAGTCAGGAAACGAGCCAGTGGTACCAAAATGTGTTAGTGCTCTACTACTTATCTTGGATAATTTGTTGCAATCCAGGCCTAGAATATCTGCTGATATTACTGAGGGAACTCCTGGGGGACCTTTACCTGACTCGTCTGGGGAGCATGTTTCATTGTCTGTTTCAGAAGCAGTAAAAGAGAGAAATCCAACTCCAGCAGCCCATGATAAAGACTCTACTTCATTTGAGAGAATTTTTGGAAACTCTACCGGCTATTTGACTGTTGATGAGAGTCGAAGGGTATTGGTTGTTGCTTGTGACTTGATAAGACAACATGTCCCAGCTATGGTCATGCAGTCTGTTTTACAATTATGTGCTCGGTTGACAAAAACATTCTCTGGCTCTGCAATTTCTCGAAAATGGAGGCTTGGTTGCTCTTTTTAGCCTTCCAAGAAGTTGCTTCTTTCCTGGGTATGATACCTTGGCATCTGCTATCATTCGGCATCTCCTTGAGGATCCTCAGACCCTGCAGACAGCCATGGAATTGGAGATACGACAAACTCTAAGTGGAAATCGTCATACTGGTCGTATTTCTCCACGTGCATTTTTGACATCAATGTCACCTGTTATGTCTAGAGATGCAGAGGTATTCATGAAAGCAGCAGCTGCTGTTTGTCAGTTGGAATCATCAGGAGGAAGGACCTTTGTTGTGTTATCAAAAGAAAAAGAGAAAGATAAGGAAAAGTCAAAAGTATCTGGTGTTGAACTGGGGGTATCTTCTACTGAATGTGTTCGAATCCCTGAAAATAAAACCCATGATGGCCCAGCTAAGTGTTCTAAAGGCCACAAAAGAATTCCTGCAAGTCTTACTATGGTAATTGATCATCTTCTTGAAATTGTAATGAAATTTCCTTCACCAAGTGGTGAGGACAATTGCACAAATTATCCAAGTGCAATGGAGGTTGATGAACCTGCTACCAAGGTAAAGGGTAAATCGAAGGTTGATGAGGCAAAGAAGATTGAATCAGACAGTCAATCAGAAAGATCAGTGGGGCTAGCTAAGGTGACTTTTGTCCTCAAGTTATTGAGTGATATTCTTTTGATGTATNTTCTATGTTTCCAAAGTGCAATCCGGGTTTCATTGCCTCCATTGTTTTGCTTGTTACTCATGTATACTGTGGTGTTGGAGATGTGAAGCGGAATCGCAATGTTGGGTCAGGAAGTACAAACCAACGCTATATAGCACCCCCACCTGATGAAGCTACTATTGCCACAATTGTGGAGATGGGTTTTGGCAGGGCAAGAGCAGAGGAAGCACTGAGACGGGTGGAAACAAACAGTGTTGAGATGGCCATGGAATGGTTGTTTAGTCATGTTGAAGATCCTGTTCAGGAGGATGATGAATTGGCGCGGGCACTTGCTTTGTCACTAGGAAGTTCATCGGAGACATCTAAAGTTGAAAACATTGATAAGTCCATCGATACCCTCAAGGACGATGGACGAACAAAGGAACCCCCTGTGGATGACATTCTTGCTGCAACGATGAAATTGTTTGAGAGTAGTGACTGGATGGCTTTTCCTTTGACTGATTTGCTAGTTACGCTTTGCAGTCGGAACAAAGGTGAAGATCGCCCAAGAGTGATCTCTTATCTTATTCAGCAGCTAAAGCTTTGCCCATTGGAATTTTCTAAGGATGCCAGTGCTTTGTGTATGATATCACATACTTTAGCATTGCTTCTTTCTGAAGATGGAAGTGCGCGAGAGATCGTTGCAAAGAATGGTATTGCCAATGTAGCCATCGATATTCTGATGAACTTCAAAGCAAGAACTGAGTCAGGAAACGAGCCAGTGGTACCAAAATGTGTTAGTGCTCTACTACTTATCTTGGATAATTTGTTGCAATCCAGGCCTAGAATATCTGCTGATATTACTGAGGGAACTCCTGGGGGACCTTTACCTGACTCGTCTGGGGAGCATGTTTCATTGTCTGTTTCAGAAGCAGTAAAAGAGAGAAATCCAACTCCAGCAGCCCATGATAAAGACTCTACTTCATTTGAGAGAATTTTTGGAAACTCTACCGGCTATTTGACTGTTGATGAGAGTCGAAGGGTATTGGTTGTTGCTTGTGACTTGATAAGACAACATGTCCCAGCTATGGTCATGCAGTCTGTTTTACAATTATGTGCTCGGTTGACAAAAACATTCTCTGGCTCTGCAATTTCTCGAAAATGGAGGCTTGGTTGCTCTTTTTAGCCTTCCAAGAAGTTGCTTCTTTCCTGGGTATGATACCTTGGCATCTGCTATCATTCGGCATCTCCTTGAGGATCCTCAGACCCTGCAGACAGCCATGGAATTGGAGATACGACAAACTCTAAGTGGAAATCGTCATACTGGTCGTATTTCTCCACGTGCATTTTTGACATCAATGTCACCTGTTATGTCTAGAGATGCAGAGGTATTCATGAAAGCAGCAGCTGCTGTTTGTCAGTTGGAATCATCAGGAGGAAGGACCTTTGTTGTGTTATCAAAAGAAAAAGAGAAAGATAAGGAAAAGTCAAAAGTATCTGGTGTTGAACTGGGGGTATCTTCTACTGAATGTGTTCGAATCCCTGAAAATAAAACCCATGATGGCCCAGCTAAGTGTTCTAAAGGCCACAAAAGAATTCCTGCAAGTCTTACTATGGTAATTGATCATCTTCTTGAAATTGTAATGAAATTTCCTTCACCAAGTGGTGAGGACAATTGCACAAATTATCCAAGTGCAATGGAGGTTGATGAACCTGCTACCAAGGTAAAGGGTAAATCGAAGGTTGATGAGGCAAAGAAGATTGAATCAGACAGTCAATCAGAAAGATCAGTGGGGCTAGCTAAGGTGACTTTTGTCCTCAAGTTATTGAGTGATATTCTTTTGATGTATGTGCATGCAGTTGGGGTTATACTGAGACGGGATTTGGAAATGGGTCCACCCCGGGGATCTAATCAACCAGATAGTCTAGGACATGGTGGGATAGTGCATCATGTTCTACATCGACTTCTTTCTCTGTCTATAGATAAAACTGTTGGACCCGATGAATGGAGAGACAAGTTATCTGAAAAAGCTTCGTGGTTTCTTGTGGTTTTGTGTGGCCGTTCTGGTGAAGGGCGTAGACGTGTGATTAATGAACTTGTGAAAGCCTTGTCTTCATTTTCAGACTCAGAGGGCAATTCGTCTAAGAGCAGTTTGTTGCCTGATAAAAAGGTGATCGCTTTTGTCGACTTGGCATATTCTATTCTATCAAAAAATTCAGCATCCAGCAACTTACCTGGTTCTGGATGTTCGCCTGACATAGCAAAAAGCATGATAGATGGAGGAATGGTTCAGTGTCTATCTGGTATTCTTCAGGTGATTGATTTGGACCATCCTGATGCTCCCAAAATTGTGAATCTCATACTTAAGGGTTTGGAAAACCTAACACGGGCTGCCAATGCCAGCGAGCAACTTGTCAAATCAGATGCACTGAACAGGAAAAAGTTAATTGGTGCAAGTGTGAGGTCTGATGATCAGACAACTAGAACTTCAGTTACTCTGACGGATGAACCTAATCAGAATGGAAGCAGTCAACGGGAAGTCACTGATGCAGCAGATGCTGAGCAGCAGCCACAAGGAACATCACAGATTGAAGGTGATAACCATGCAAATCCTAACCAATCCATGGATCAGGAAATGAGACTTGAGGCAGAGGAAAATATGACCACAAATCCACCTATGGAGGTTGGGATAGACTTCATGCGTGAGGAGATGGAAGAAGGTAGCGAATTGCACAACACAGACCAAATTGAGATGACTTTTCATGTTGAGAATAGAGTAGATGATGACATGGCTGATGAAGATGATGACATGGGGGATGATGGCGAGGATGAGGATGAGGATGATGATGATGAGGGGGACGAGGATGAGGATATAGCCGAAGATGGTGCTGGTCTGATGTCTCTAGCTGATACTGATGTGGAAGACCATGATGACACTGGCTTAGGAGATGAATATAATGATGACATGGTCGATGAAGAGGATGATGATTTCCATGAAAATCGTGTCATTGAGGTAAGGTGGAGGGAGGCCCTTGATGGGATAGATCATTTGCAGGTACTGGGGCAACCTGGTGCTGCTGGTGGACTCATTAACGTTGCTGCCGAACCATTTGAAGGGGTGAATGTTGACGACCTTTTTGGTCTCCGTAGGCCTGTAGGCTTTGAACGCCGCAGGCAAACAAGTAGAACTTCCTTTGAGCGTTCTGCTACTGAAGGTAATGGTCTTCAGCATCCTCTCCTCTTGAGACCATCTCAGTCTGGGAATCCCATTTCAATGTGGTCATCGGCTGGGAATTCTTCCAGGGATTTAGACGCCCTTTCTGCCGGAAACTTTGACATAGCACATTTCTACATGTTTGATGCTCCTGTTCTTCCTTATGATCATGCACCAGGTAGTCTTTTTGGTGACCGATTGGGTGGTGCACCACCACCACCATTGGCTGATTTTTCTGTTGGTTTGGAGTCAATGCGTGTACAAGGACGACGAGGGCCAGGTGATGGCCGGTGGACTGATGATGGTCAGCCACAAGCAGGCGGCCAAGCTGCTGCTATTGCACTGGCGGTTGAAGATCAGTTCATATCTCAATTGCGCGGTGATGCTCCTGTGAACGTTCCGGCTGAAAGTCGGTTGCAGAATGCAGGACTGCCAGAGAAACAACAATCAGATGCCTCCTTAGCGAGTGATAGTCAATTGGCATTAATAGAGGGTGATAATGCTGGTGCCCAACAGAATGATGGTCAGCATCATGAGAATGGTCATGAAAGATTACACCATATAAATCCAATGGTTGAAAGTGCTTCTTCTCCGGAACAAATCAACCCAGAGGTCGTTGTCGAAGAAGAAGGTGAGTGCCAACAGGTACTTGAACCTATGGCAAATCTTACACCTCTTGTGGATGATACACACAATGTTCATGATAGGATGGAAATTGGGGGGGTCAATGGCAGTACCAGTGGGCAGATAGAGGCAATCCCAGGTTTTGTTTTGTCTTCTACCTACTCTCACGGTGATCAGCAGGTTGAAAGGGATTCCGAGGTTCTTGCTATAGATAGTCAGTCCAGTAACCATCAATTGGTCACCTCTGATGTAGAGCTGCCTAATCCAATCGATTGTCAGGCTTCTTCTGTTCTTGGAAGTGCTGATGTTGATATGAACCGTGCTGATGTTAATACAAACAGAGTGGACCCAGAAGGAAATCAGCCTGACCAAAGCATACCTTCTGAGGTCAATTCAGAGGTGGCTTCATTAAGGCAGAACACAATGGTTGCTCAAGATGCTAGTCAGACTGATGAAACTGGTTTAAATAACGAACCCCCCAGTACAAATGGTATAGATCCAACCTTCCTGGAGGCACTTCCTGAAGATCTTCGGGCTGAAGTTCTTGCTTCGCAGCAAGCTCAGTCTGCGCAAGGTCCAACTTATGCACCACCTATAGCTGAGGATATTGATCCAGAGTTTTTAGCAGCCCTTCCTCCAGACATTCAGGCAGAAGTTTTGGCCCAGCAACGAGCTCAGAGGATGGCTCACCAGGCTGAAGGACAACCTGTTGATATGGATAATGCATCAATTATAGCTACATTTCCTGCTGATTTGCGAGAAGAGGTTTGCACCTTGGTCTGTGCCACTCATCACTTGCTGAGTAAAAATAACTTTTGTGTTTGCATCTATTTCAGGTGCTTTTGACTTCTTCAGAGGCAGTTCTATCAGCATTGCCCTCTCCATTACTTGCTGAAGCGCAAATGTTGAGGGATAGAGAAATGAGTCATTATCAGGCTCGCAGCTTGTTTGGAAGTAGCCACAGGCTTGGTACTCGGAGAAATGGATTGGGGTTTGACAGACAGGCAGTGATGGATAGAGGTGTTGGCATTACGATTGGCCGAAGGGGATCTTCTGCTCTTGCAGAGAGCTTGAAGTCGAAGGAAGTCGAAGGGGAGCCACTCTTGGATGCAAATGCTTTGAAAGCATTGATCCGCCTATTACGATTAGCGCAGGTGATTCATATCCCATTTATTGGTTTATTTGGTGGCCAAAATTTGAAAGCTACCCAGTTTACGAGCTGATATGTTTGTGAGAATGCAACGTATATATGTAACTGTATACATGAAGTTCATCAAGTCGCTAATTTGTTGTTCAAGAGATCAAAGCAAACAAAAAAGCCCACCCAAAAAAATGAGATTTAGTATAGGGGTTGGATGGAAATTACTTTTGTCTCGGTTCATCTTCTTGTGGAATACTTCCTCGAGGAACTCTGGGGTTTTTTTTGGGGAAAATCTTTAGTGGACAATACATTTCTTTTTGCTTTCAGCCTTTTCTGGTTGAAGAAGGATCTCTTATTTTTCCAACCTGGTACTTCTTAATATCTTTTAGTTAATTCTTGTTACTTATGAAAGAATGAACAAGGATAATTGGCTTTGGTTTCATGTTAACTTTTGTTTTTGGTCGAGATGATGCAGCCATGGCGTTCCCTGATGTGAATAACTTCTTATTGTAAATTGATAAATTTTTGAATAGCTCAGAACTTTGATTTTTTGGAACTTTTATTGCAGTTAGAACCTGGAACAAAATTGTCTGCATAATTTCTTTAATTTGGTTGGGCAAACAATTTTCATATATTTATTTTGTAAACTATGTTGATGTTCAACTTAAGTGGTGAATCTTATTTCTTTAATATGCTTGCAGCCTCTTGGGAAAGGCCTTTTGCAGAGACTTCTGTTAAACTTATGTGCACATAGCCGTACAAGGGCAATTCTAGTTCGCCTTCTGCTTGACATGATTGGGCCAGAGACTGAAGGCCCAGTTGGCAGATTGTTGACAGTTAACTCCCAGAGGCTATATGGTTGTCAATCCAATGTTGTATATGGTCAATCTCAGTTGTTGGACGGTACCTACTGCTTTTAGATTGACAACATTTGTTTGATTTTTATATGAAGAGATTTTTTTTTCCCGAAATAAGTGAACATGCTGACCTCTAATTCACAAGTTTGTTCGTTTGCAGGTCTGCCTCCCCTGGTGCTGCGTCGTATTCTTGAGATTTTGACTTATCTGGCCGCCAATCATTCTGCGGTTGCCAATATCTTGTTTTACTTTGATCCGTCACTTATTCCAGAGTCATCAAATCAAAAATATTTGGAAACCAAGAAGGGTAAAGGCAAGGAGAAAATTGTGGAACTAGGATATTCGTCAGACTCTTTAGGAGGTTCTCGGAAGGGGGATGTTCCTGTGATACTGTTTCTCAAACTCTTGAGTCAACCGCTTTTCTTGCGCAGCATTGCTCATCTTGAACAGGTGTGAGTGAGCTCCTGTAAAATGGTGCTATCCATCAACCTCATGAAGTGGCTTGCATTTTACTCTTTTCTCAGATTTATTTTATTTGTTTTCATAATATTCATGTGGTGCAGGTCATGGGTCTGCTCCAAGTAGTTGTCTATACTGCAGCATCAAAATTAGATTGTCAATCTAATTCAGAACAAGCTGTAGTCAGTTCTCAAAATCTATCTGGCAATGAAACTGTGAGTGATGTACCAAAAGATCCTCCTTTGTCAGAAATGGAAGCTATTCAAGGTGATTTAGGTGCCAGTGGTGAGTTACATACATCAGAGGGACAGAGAAGCACCAATATGTATGATATCTTCTTACAGATGCCACAATCTGATTTGCACTATCTGTGCAGCCTTCTTGGCCATGAAGGGTATTATTTCTGGAGTCTGAGTTCTGACAATATACGTATCCCCCCCCCAAAAAAAAAAAAAAAAAACAACAAAAAACTACAAGCCTCTGTTTGTAAAAGCCTGCTTGTTCTCAATAAATCTGAATTTTTTTCCTTGTATTTCCAATTCCTTACCTCTTCCACTTCTTTTTGTTCTTTGCTTCTAGTATTTTGTTGCACTCATTGAGTGTGTAACCCAGTCTTTTTATCAATCAGGCTCTCAGACAAACTTTACACGCTTGCTGGGGAGGTGCTGAAAAAGTTGGCCTTGGTTGCTGCTTCCCATCGAAAATTCTTTATTATGGAGCTTTCAGATTTAGCTCATAGTTTGAGCAACTCGGCCGTCAGTGAGCTTATCACACTAAGGAATACACACATGCTGGGTTTGAGTGCCGGATCAATGGCTGGGGCTGCAATCCTTCGTGTTCTGCAGACTCTCAGCTCACTCTCTTCACCTAGTGTGGATCGGAATAAGGTTAAGGAGAGTGGTGAGGAACTGGATGAGCATGCAACCTTGTGGAAGTTGTATGTTGCACTTGAGCCATTGTGGCAAGAATTGAGTGACTGTATAAGTACAACCGAGACAGAGCTGGCACAGAGCTCTTTTTCACCAATTATGTCAAATATGAACGTTGGGGAGCAAGTACAGGTTTCTCCATCTCTATCATCTCCTCCTCTTCCTCCTGGAACCCAGAGACTCTTGCCTTTTATTGAGGCTTACTTTGTTTTGT
Organism: Ilex paraguariensis; assembly: GCA_963454935.2. NCBI lineage: Eukaryota > Viridiplantae > Streptophyta > Magnoliopsida > Aquifoliales > Aquifoliaceae > Ilex > Ilex paraguariensis. Next base: position 804,313 of record CAUOFW020001458.1, read on the forward strand.
GTGAAAAACTACAAGCAAACAATTCCATCATGCAGCAAGATCATGCCTCCTACTCAACTGCAAGAGAAGTCAAGGAGTTCGCAGGGAGTTCATCTCCGTTGTCTATGAAATGTGGAGTGGATTCTCAGAGGAGGCTTGATGGTGCTGTCACATTTGCAAGGTTTGCTGAGAAGCATCGCCGGCTGCTGAATGCTTTTGTCAGGCAGAATCCTGGCTTGTTGGAGAAATCACTTTGTATGATGCTGAAAGCCCCCCGGCTGATTGATTTTGACAACAAAAGGGCTTATTTTCGCTCAAGAATTAGGCAGCAGCATGAACAACACTTATCTGGACCACTGCGGATTAGCGTTCGACGGGCATATGTTTTAGAGGACTCGTATAACCAGTTGCGAATGCGACCAAATCAAGACCTGAAGGGACGCTTGAATGTGCATTTTCAGGGTGAAGAGGGTATTGATGCTGGTGGTTTGACGAGAGAGTGGTATCAATTACTGTCAAGAGTTATATTTGATAAAGGAGCTTTGCTTTTCACAACTGTGGGAAACAATGCAACCTTCCAACCGAACCCTAATTCTNTCACACTAAGGAATACACACATGCTGGGTTTGAGTGCCGGATCAATGGCTGGGGCTGCAATCCTTCGTGTTCTGCAGACTCTCAGCTCACTCTCTTCACCTAGTGTGGATCGGAATAAGGTTAAGGAGAGTGGTGAGGAACTGGATGAGCATGCAACCTTGTGGAAGTTGTATGTTGCACTTGAGCCATTGTGGCAAGAATTGAGTGACTGTATAAGTACAACCGAGACAGAGCTGGCACAGAGCTCTTTTTCACCAATTATGTCAAATATGAACGTTGGGGAGCAAGTACAGGTTTCTCCATCTCTATCATCTCCTCCTCTTCCTCCTGGAACCCAGAGACTCTTGCCTTTTATTGAGGCTTACTTTGTTTTGTGTGAAAAACTACAAGCAAACAATTCCATCATGCAGCAAGATCATGCCTCCTACTCAACTGCAAGAGAAGTCAAGGAGTTCGCAGGGAGTTCATCTCCGTTGTCTATGAAATGTGGAGTGGATTCTCAGAGGAGGCTTGATGGTGCTGTCACATTTGCAAGGTTTGCTGAGAAGCATCGCCGGCTGCTGAATGCTTTTGTCAGGCAGAATCCTGGCTTGTTGGAGAAATCACTTTGTATGATGCTGAAAGCCCCCCGGCTGATTGATTTTGACAACAAAAGGGCTTATTTTCGCTCAAGAATTAGGCAGCAGCATGAACAACACTTATCTGGACCACTGCGGATTAGCGTTCGACGGGCATATGTTTTAGAGGACTCGTATAACCAGTTGCGAATGCGACCAAATCAAGACCTGAAGGGACGCTTGAATGTGCATTTTCAGGGTGAAGAGGGTATTGATGCTGGTGGTTTGACGAGAGAGTGGTATCAATTACTGTCAAGAGTTATATTTGATAAAGGAGCTTTGCTTTTCACAACTGTGGGAAACAATGCAACCTTCCAACCGAACCCTAATTCTGTCTATCAGACTGAACATCTTTCATACTTCAAATTTGTTGGCCGCGTGGTAATTTTTGTGGTCACCTTGAATTCTGAGCTGGGATTTTCTTTATGGTGTCTATTCTCATTTCTTATGTTTTAATTTTAATGTCTGTATCACAATCTCTCTTATAGGTTGCTAAGGCACTGTTTGATGGGCAACTGTTGGATGTTTATTTCACTCGGTCCTTTTACAAGCACATTCTTGGAGTAAAAGTGACTTATCATGATATTGAAGCTGTTGATCCTGATTACTACAAAAACTTGAAGTGGATGCTGGAGGTGAGTGATTTCTAGTAATTCGGTCTATCTTGGTCTGACATCAGCATTCTTTGTTGGGGGTATGACAGTTTTTTAAAATTTCTTTTTTTTCAGAATGATGTGAGTGATATCCCCGATCTGACATTTAGCATGGATGCGGATGAAGAAAAACTCATTCTCTATGAGAAAACGGAGGTATGAAAGTACAAATTCATGCACAATTACTGTGTTCATCCATTGTTTAACGCTTTTTTTTTAATTTAGAGGGTTCTGATGTTTGATTTTGAGTCTGTATGTGTGAGCTTTTCCATATAAGGACATATTTGAGCCTCTTCGATCACCCAATTGTTCAATGCATATGCAGTCATCCCATCCCTTATTGGGCAATTAATAGGATAATTTCCTCTTGGTGGCCCCAGGGGGGTACTNACCAATTATGTCAAATATGAACGTTGGGGAGCAAGTACAGGTTTCTCCATCTCTATCATCTCCTCCTCTTCCTCCTGGAACCCAGAGACTCTTGCCTTTTATTGAGGCTTACTTTGTTTTGTGTGAAAAACTACAAGCAAACAATTCCATCATGCAGCAAGATCATGCCTCCTACTCAACTGCAAGAGAAGTCAAGGAGTTCGCAGGGAGTTCATCTCCGTTGTCTATGAAATGTGGAGTGGATTCTCAGAGGAGGCTTGATGGTGCTGTCACATTTGCAAGGTTTGCTGAGAAGCATCGCCGGCTGCTGAATGCTTTTGTCAGGCAGAATCCTGGCTTGTTGGAGAAATCACTTTGTATGATGCTGAAAGCCCCCCGGCTGATTGATTTTGACAACAAAAGGGCTTATTTTCGCTCAAGAATTAGGCAGCAGCATGAACAACACTTATCTGGACCACTGCGGATTAGCGTTCGACGGGCATATGTTTTAGAGGACTCGTATAACCAGTTGCGAATGCGACCAAATCAAGACCTGAAGGGACGCTTGAATGTGCATTTTCAGGGTGAAGAGGGTATTGATGCTGGTGGTTTGACGAGAGAGTGGTATCAATTACTGTCAAGAGTTATATTTGATAAAGGAGCTTTGCTTTTCACAACTGTGGGAAACAATGCAACCTTCCAACCGAACCCTAATTCTGTCTATCAGACTGAACATCTTTCATACTTCAAATTTGTTGGCCGCGTGGTAATTTTTGTGGTCACCTTGAATTCTGAGCTGGGATTTTCTTTATGGTGTCTATTCTCATTTCTTATGTTTTAATTTTAATGTCTGTATCACAATCTCTCTTATAGGTTGCTAAGGCACTGTTTGATGGGCAACTGTTGGATGTTTATTTCACTCGGTCCTTTTACAAGCACATTCTTGGAGTAAAAGTGACTTATCATGATATTGAAGCTGTTGATCCTGATTACTACAAAAACTTGAAGTGGATGCTGGAGGTGAGTGATTTCTAGTAATTCGGTCTATCTTGGTCTGACATCAGCATTCTTTGTTGGGGGTATGACAGTTTTTTAAAATTTCTTTTTTTTCAGAATGATGTGAGTGATATCCCCGATCTGACATTTAGCATGGATGCGGATGAAGAAAAACTCATTCTCTATGAGAAAACGGAGGTATGAAAGTACAAATTCATGCACAATTACTGTGTTCATCCATTGTTTAACGCTTTTTTTTTAATTTAGAGGGTTCTGATGTTTGATTTTGAGTCTGTATGTGTGAGCTTTTCCATATAAGGACATATTTGAGCCTCTTCGATCACCCAATTGTTCAATGCATATGCAGTCATCCCATCCCTTATTGGGCAATTAATAGGATAATTTCCTCTTGGTGGCCCCAGGGGGGTACTTGAACTCAGTGTGTGTATATATATATGTGTGTGTGTGTATTTATATTTGAATGTTTTACGACACCCCTCTTAGTATACTTTTTTTTTTGTATTGCAACTACTTGGGAAAAGGTTACTGATTATGAGCTCAAACCCGGAGGAAGAAATATAAGGGTCAACGAAGAAACAAAGCATGAATATGTGGACCTTGTGGCTGATCATATTTTGACAAATGCTATTCGTCCTCAAATTAATTCCTTCCTAGAAGGTTTCAATGAATTGGTGCCGCGTGAACTTATTTCCATATTTAATGATAAAGAGCTTGAGCTACTAATCAGTGGGCTTCCAGAAATTGATTGTGAGTCGGCTTACCTTCCACTTATTCAATGTGTGCCTTATAATTATTTTTCACAATGATATCCGAGTGACATGATTTTAATTACAGTCGATGATCTAAAGGCCAACTCTGAGTATACTGGCTACACAGCAGCATCAATTGTTGTTCAGTGGTTTTGGGAGGTTGTCAAAGCCTTTAACAAGGAAGACATGGCAAGATTCTTACAATTTGTAACTGGTACATCAAAGGTAACTCAAGCCATGACATTAATATCATCACTCCTGAAACCATATTATTTCTCTACATTGGCCAAAATTATTTTGGAACTGCTTCTTTCCCAACCTTTTTGCTGTTTTTTACTGCCCTTTCTGTGGACAGCGGGGCTTTATTTCCGTGTAGGAGGCTGTGGGACTATGCTCAGTTGAATAATTAAACAAGGATGTCCAACCAACCCCAACCCCAACCCCAACCCCCCCTCCACCTCTGACTTTGTTGTCTCCCCCAGCGTATATGTACGAATATTCTGGCATATCTACAGGAATATTATATTTCATTATGATGTATGAAGATGCATTAGTGTGCTTGATGTCCAATAAATGTTACTGATATTCTACTAATGATTTTTTGAGCCTTTTCCATGCCAAATGTCAAAATTTCGTTTCGGTGCATTATTTTGGTCATCTAGGAAATAGAAATATTTGGAAAATGTTTTAGAAATGGAATGAAAAAAAAAACCAAAAAAATTGAGTATTTGTGTCCAAAATATTCTGAAACATTGATTAAATATATTGAAACATCTCGAAATATTCTGAAACATCAGTGGAAATATGCTAAAACATCACGAAATATCTCAAAGGACCTTGAACGATTCAATCCTGAAATTTTGATTCTTGAATGTGAGAACACAATATGGTCCGTGTTGCTCGAGATATACCTAGACTTAAGTTTGATTGACTTTATTGATTCCATTTTCTTATTTTGCACGGAGGGGGTTTGGTACATTGAAGCCAATTCCTTGCGGTGCGATATGAGGCGTCTTGTTGGGGATGTTCCACGTAATACATGCATGCAAGATTGATGTATCCTGGGATAGATTAAATCGCTTTGGCCGTTTGAGTTGATAACAATTTGTTGAAAGAGGTTTAGCTGACTGATCTAATGACGGTGTAGGAAACTGCATGGATTTTTCAGTGAAATAGCGAGCTTCTACTGATTTCTATAATTCCGAAAGCCATTAAACCTGTGTTTTGGTTTCTCAGGTTCCTTTGGAGGGTTTTAAAGCATTGCAAGGCATTTCTGGTCCCCAAAGGTTTCAGATTCACAAGGCATATGGAGCTCCTGAGCGCCTGCCATCGGCTCATACCTGGTCAGTGCTTAGATTAATTGATATAAGCGGTGATATGTTACATGGACTTGGGTGCTTTGTGTCGGGTATAGGTACATGTCTAGACGTCGGACCTTCTTCAACACAAAATCTTAGCATAATGGGATTCATTCGAAAAGTGATCAAAGATTGGGGTAGGGGTAAGGCGATACATTGGGAACAAGTGACACTCTATGTCAATGTTTTATGCAAGTTAAAATTACTGTGACGATATTGTTGAATGACGTGGGAGTTAATGATAATTATGACNGTGACACTCTATGTCAATGTTTAATGCAAGTTAAAATTACTGTGACGATATTGTTGAATGACGTGGGAGTTAATGATAATTATGACCGCTCAAAAATATCAGACAGTCAGTGAGGGATTGTTCAAGCCTGTGTCCTCTCCTCTTCGATTTGTTCTACTGAACCTGGAGAAACAGGTCCCTTACCCTCATCCCTCCCCTGCAACTATATTTAAATAAGCATCTATTCAAATCCATACACATGAGGCCATTACAAATTTTGGAGAGTAGAGCTTTGCACTTCATTGGATGTTAGGCCTAGTTACCGAGATAGCGTGCTTAGCTATATCCGAGTGCCATGTCCAACTCAGATCCCATGCCCGTGTCATTACGTCTTGTGACGTGTTGACATGGCCCACATGTAACCAGACTAGTCCATGTAACATAGATGCAGTGTTAAGACTTAAGACCATATCTATACTTCATTTCTTGCAGCAAAATGATTGATTACAAGTTATTTTATGTTGGGTTTTTCCAGCTTTAACCAACTAGACCTTCCCGAGTATACTTCCAAGGATCAGCTTCAAGAGCGCTTGCTACTCGCCATCCATGAAGCTAGTGAAGGATTTGGCTTTGGTTGAGATAAACTTCTCTATGATGCATGTGACCCCAGCATTGCAGGCATTCAATCCTGTGATGAATGCCATGTAAATGTTAGGTTTTCTCCTCTCCTTTGAAATTAAATTATTTGAATTATGTTGGGTGTTTTACAATTGTTTTATTATCAGTTGTTAGAGCATAAACTTCTATAAAGGCTTTCTTCTCTCACATCTAATGTCAAGAAATTTTTATCCATTTGGTTATTAATTCTATTTAGAAACGTGTGTAGGTTTTGAACAATGTCAATGGGATAGCATGCAATCCATCAGGAAGTATAGTCGCATCCACTTGTTTGCTATATGTGTTCCTTGTCTTTGTATGCCTCTGGATTCAAAACAAAAAGAAATAATTATTTAAATTTGCAATGAATAATGGCACCTGTAAACTTATTAATTTGAATGGTATCTCCTTTCCAATCTCTTGAAGGGGTGGGGTGGGTTCAAGACCAAGTTGGGACAAGGCTACATGCAAAGTGTTGAAATACAAGACTAAAGCAATAAAAATTATGTTTGTGTATGTATGTATCTATGTATATACATGGACAACTGAGTCACATACCTCTTGCCTTGTGGAGGTCGATTTTAAAGAATACAGTAGAATATCTAACTAGACATGGGCCTACAACATATCAGAACGATGATGCGAAAAAAGCTTTGAAGAACATAGAATAATAGACGAGAAAGCTTTGAATTTCGCAGAAAGAACTATATTTTGGGCTTGCCCTAGCTTTTCAGTAATGTAGTCGTGTCTTGTGCTGAAATTTTGTGCTTCCTCTAAATTGTTTAATTGTTTTTGCTATGTTATGTTATAATGTATTTCTGGTACTTGTGATTAGATATATAAATTGGGATGTAGCTGTGGAACCCTAACTCACTACTCTCTTTTTATATCTTGTCTCTTTTCCTCTTATTCTTCTCTTCTATCCCTCTAAACCCCAAGTACTTCATAATCTAACTGTTTGATTGGCACACAGAAGTGGTCATTTTTTCTTAATATTACCTCTATTGTTACCCCCCCCCCCCGGGGTCTTCTTTCAGTGTGTGTATGGTGATATTTGAAAGCCACTCCCTCTCCCCCTCCCCCCCCAAAAAAAAAAAAAAAAACAAGTTTCCCATCTTCGCATTATAGTTCTTGAATTCACATATCTTTCTACTAGGAGAAATGCCAAATATCTTTCTATTATGAGAAATGCCTTCTTTGGCATTTGTTTTCTCCATTACCATCATCAAGGGGCAAGCATTTCGTAAGTCAGTTGCCATACGAGTATTCAATGGTTTGTGTGTAACTTTATCATGTTTGCTTGCAATAGTTATTTTGTTAAGCGAGCTCAAGGAGCATTCAAGATGGTGGAAATTTACATGTATGGGCTCGTGTGTGATTGTAGTTTTGATGAGTTAATACGTGCAACTCATACCTGCTGAACTCATGATCTTTGCTGTCCAGTCATAGGTTTTTATGTGCTGATAGGGCAATATAACCTGTAGCTTGATCGAAGTGTTGCAAAAGTGGATGCAGAATTTGAAGTAGCTTTGATGAGTTAGTTTTAGGTGTGATGGTGAATGCAATGTGTGTGTCTGCATGGAACGAGTTTACTAGTTAGACTTTTTGGAAAAAATATTTATTTGTATATCTGCTTTTGCAGATAAACCGAGGCTGATCCAAGGCATTTGTTACCATAAGTAGAGTGGCCATTGTCTGAAGATGATGATTTGTACCGGACTTTTAACATGCATGGATCTCCTACAACCCAATCTCGTAAGCAGCTGATAGGATTTATGCTTTCATCTTTGATTAATGGTGGGCTTCGCAATCTCGGTGGCAAGAAACGGTGTTCTTTTTTTGTTTCTTGCAATGTCTACAGATTCAGTGGAAATTAGATTATCTGTAAAGAAAATCTGTCACCTTCTGTATATCATAGTTTTGCTCCTTTAATATTCATTGTCGACTACTGTTGGCCAATTGGCCTTTGATAGGTAATCTAATGCTCAAAACTTCATATTAATGTTGATAATCATGCTTTTTCCTCTACTGCTGCTACTTTCATTCTTTTTTCTTAGTGGCTCTGTAGCATTATGGTGCAATTCTGGGGATTGCCTGATTGAAAACTGTGTTTATGACCATCATCTTGAGTACGCGTCAGTCTAGTGCCCTTTATTTCTTCACAGTGCCATAAATTGTGTACGGAGTCGGATTTAGCTTGGTTTATTACATACGAATATGTTTCCTTGTGGATGAATTTCATTTGGTAATATTTTGTGTGTTTTAAGTTGCATTTAGGTTTGATATCTTTTCCATCATTTTTGTACATTCACTACTTTCTATGAAGTTCGGCAGAATTTGAATCCATTCATCCCCTTGCCTCTATCCATCCATGATGAGAAAAAAATGGAGGAGAGAAATAGCATGGACTGAAGTACGACATCATTCCACTGTTTCTGTTCGACGTAAACGATGGAGGAGCCAGCAAAACGTTAACGTTTAACAGCAATTTTACTGGAAAAATGCCCCTTTTGTAGTCTCCCTTGACATCATTATTGTTCTTGTTCGTAAAGGATCTGCTTGAGATGATTGTAAGGAGCTTCAAACTACTGAGTGGGATACCGGCTGAATTTCTCATTAAGATGTTGGAGTTTCGAGTCTTGGAGTTTATTTTGGGGCTTAATGGTTGATCACTATGCTAGTTTAGTTAGTTTTGTTCCTAAGAGGGGTAGCGAGCGTGGTTAGGAACCTCATAATTTCATTAGTGAAGACTTATCAGTGTGGTCTTTGAGCGTTTTTCTTTAGCTCCCATTTTATTTTTCGGCCCAAAAAAAATTAAATAAGGGAGTTTTAAAATCTTATTCAAGCTTAGAGAATCTCCAAAAGTGATATCTATTTTGGACAACATCTTGTTAAATGAGATATATTTATTCTAAATGTTTTGAATGAAAAAATAAAAATATTTTTTTTTGTTCCAAAAAATTAGAGTTGAGAGTTCAATTCATTTAGATTAAAGAAATCTAACTAGAACTTAAACTTCAATTTAGGCTTGTGTTAGGACAAAATTGAAAAAATTTTGTTTGAGTTCAACTCATTTATTAATTAGAGAAGTTTTAAAATTTTAGCTTAAGTTAGGGGTGTAACTTGGGCGGGCCAACCCGAATTTACACCAAACCTAACTCGAAAAAAACAGAGTTTGAGTTATAATTTTTAATACTTGGGTTGGACCTGGACAAAAAAAGCCCCAACTTGAATTGTATTTGGGTAAGCTTCGGGTTAAAACCTAAGGTTGTTGAGTTCAACTCGAATATACATAAATATATACATATATTTAACTTGAGTAATATTTATTTTCACTCTTTAGAGTTCAGACTTTTACTTCACCTCAAGTTTTTACCCCTATGTCTCAATCACTCTTAGATCCCTCTCTCACTCGTTATTTTTCTTTCTCTTAGCTTCCCTCTCTTAATCGTCACTCATTTGAATCGTTTCAGACTCTTAGCCTCCCTTTTTCATTTGTCACTCCTCCCTTTCGCTTCATCTGCGCCTCGCCTTTCATTTCAGATCACTTGAAAAAAAATCAGATCTACACTTAAAAAAATTAAATATACATTTCAAAAAATTAACTCGAATTAAATAACTCAAGTTTAACCCGAAAATCAGTTCGAATTAAGTAATCCAAATTCAACCTGAATCCGCTTGAATTAAACTCAGCTAATATTCTAGTTGAGTATCTCGAATTGAGTTAAGGTTGGAAATTATATACTTAGAGTTTTCAATTTGTCCGAGTTGCACCACTCAGCTTCCGCTTGATTTATTTAAAAAAAAAATCTTGAAACGACACCGTTTGAGAAAATTGAGCACACTCAAGGATCACCCCCCCCCCCCCCCCCCCCCCCCCCCCCCCCCCCCCCCCCCCCCCCCCCCCCCCCCCCCCCCCCCCCCCCCCCCCCCCCCCCCCCCCCCCCCCCCCCCCCCCCCCCCCCCCCCCCCCCCCCCCCCCCCCCCCCCCCCCCCCCCCCCCCCCCCCCCCCCCCCCCCCCCCCCCCCCCCCCCCCCCCCCCCCCCCCCCCCCCCCCCCCCCCCCCCCCCCCCCCCCCCCCCCCCCCCCCCCCCCCCCCCCCCCCCCCCCCCCCCCCCCCCCCCCCCCCCCCCCCCCCCCCCCCCCCCCCCCCCCCCCCCCCCCCCCCCCCCCCCCCCCCCCCCCCCCCCCCCCCCCCCCCCCCCCCCCCCCCCCCCCCCCCCCCCCCCCCCCCCCCCCCCCCCCCCCCCCCCCCCCCCCCCCCCCCCCCCCCCCCCCCCCCCCCCCCCNAGGACCCCCCCCCCCCCCCCCCCAAACGGCATGGCAGCTCTCCAATATTCCGCCAAATTGCAATCGTCAAACCCTTCCTCTTCATTCCCTGTCTCCGTCTGCCAGGCTCCATATGAGAGTCTATGCACTCTCACTCTCTTGCCCAACCATTTCTCTATCTCCCTCTCGTAACGGGTGTTGAAGCCCCAAGATTTCTCTCTCTGTATCTCTTCAAGCTTCACGATTTCCTTCGAGGGTTGAGAAGTATTTCAGCAATACTTGTTTCAGTTGAATTTCTGCCCAATTCATCATCTTTTTTTTTTTTAGGAATACTTTATCTTTGAAATTTTGGATTTGACCTATGCATACGTGGGTAACGGGTTTGTTGCACAAGCTGGTGCTATCGATGGGTAATGGATATATTGGGGGCACTTGTAAGTTTTTGGCATGTAGCCACTTGTTGAAGCATTTGTGAGGATTTGTAGCGCTTTGTGAATTGTTGGCATGGAGGTAATGGGTTCCAGCTTCTCTCTGTTGTTTTCATTGCACAGGGGGTTCGACAAAGTTGGGGAGAGATAGAAGCACAGTAATTTCGCGGGAAAAAAATGAGAGTAAACTCTGTAAAGGTTTGAACATCTAATTTTAGGGGAGATATATATACTTACTACCACAAAACTGTGCCGTTTAGCTGTTTAGGGAGATGTTTATGTGTGCTCAGTTAGTGTTTTATGTGCAAAACGGTGTCGCATAGCTTTGCAGCACGGAGTGCTGTTACCTCCCAACAGCAGAGGTGCCGGACCCGAAGAAAGGAAAGAGTTACTGTTACATCAGTAATGTCTTTGTGCTCAAGTTCTTCAACAGCCAAAAGAATTTATCTTTCTCCGCTCAATATATCAAGGTTTAGAACTTTTTCCCACATGGGGGTTTCTAAAGATGTCAGAGAAAGATTGAGAGGCGATTGTAAAAGCAGAGCTTCCATCAAAACACAAACAACTGGTACGCTTCTATCTCTGCACAAACAATCACTCCCTCTCTATATAGAAATAAGTATATTTTAATGAAACACAAGAAATTTGTATGCTTTTTCCACCCTCTCTCTAAGAAGTTTTGAACTTGTGGGAACAGGTTCAGAAATGGAGAAAAGTATCTATACAATTCTTACCATTGACCGTTGGGAATCACTGAACCACATGGAATATAGATTGGCTTCACTAAGGCCAGTTCATGGAAGGCTAGCTTTGAAATTCCTCAATTGGGTCATCAAGCAACCTGGTTTGGACCTCAGTTATATTACTCATATGTACTGTATCACAACCCATATATTGGTTAGAGCTAGAATGTATGACTCGGCCAAGTCAATTTTGAAACATTTATCTCAGATGGGTATCGGGTCTCATTCTGTTTTTTCTTCTCTCATGGACACATATGCTCTTTGCAATTCAAACCCTGCAGTTTTTGACCTTCTAATTAGGGTTTACATGCGAAATGGGATGGTTGAAGATGCTGTAGAGACATTCCATTTGATGGGTTTTCGGGGTTTTAAGCCGTCTGTTTATACTTGCAATATGCTGCTAGCAACAATGGGGAAGATCTGGTGCATAAGATTTCTGTGGTCACTTTTTAGGGAAATGCTTTCAAAAAATATTTGCCCTAATGTTTGTACATTTAATATATTGTTGCATTTTCTTTGTACGAGTGGCAAGCTAAAGAAAGCCGGTCATCTCCTTAAGAGGATGGAGAAGAGTGGTTATGTTCCGACAGTAGTTTCTTACAACACTTTACTGAATTGGTATTGCAAGAAGGGAAGGTACAAAGCGGCTTTTGAACTGATTGATCGAATGGGTTGTAAGGGTCTTAAGGCAGATGTCTGTACATATAACATGTTAATAGATGATTTGTGTAGAAATAACAGCAGTGCCAAAGGTTATTTATTGTTGAAGAAGATGAGGAAGATGATGGTATTTCCAAATGAAATCACCTATAATACTCTCATAAATGGTTTTATTAGAGAGGGAAAGATTGCGGTCGCTACTAAGATTTTTGATCAGATGTCAAAGTTTAATCTTTCACCAAACTGTATCAGTTACAATGCTTTGATAGATGGACATTGTCAGGAAGGCAAATTTGAAGAAGCTTTCAAAATTCTGGAGAAAATGGAAGAAAGGGGATTAAGGCCAAATGAAGTTAGTTATGGGACTCTTTTGAATGGCTTATGCAGGCATGACAAACTAGATTCAGCAAGAATTCTTTTTGAGAGGATTAGAATGTATGGTATCGTTATTGGTCGTATTACCTATACAACACTGATTGATGGGCTACTCAAAAAGGGAATGCTCGAAGAAGGTGTGCATCTGCTTGATAAAATGTTCAAGGATGGTGTGAGTCCGGATGTTATCACATATTCGGTTCTTATAAATGGATTTTGCAGAGCAGGAAAGATAGACAATGTGAAAGAGATAATATGCAAGATGTGTAGGTTTGGCCTTGAACCAAACAATATCATGTGGTCTACGTTAATATATAACTCTTGCAAGCAGGGAAATGTTAATGAAGCATTGAAATTGTATGCGGTGATGAATTTGAATTGTTATGGTGCGGATATTTTCACATGCAACACAATAGTAGCTTCTTTTTGTAGAACTGGAAAGGTAAGGGAGGCTGAGAAGTTCATGCATCACATGAATAGGATCGGCCCCGTTCCTAATTGCATTACTTTAGACACTGTTATAAATGGCTATGGAGAAGTAGGCAACGGGTTGAAAGCCTTTTCCTTGTTTGATGAAATGATTAAGATGGGTCACCACCCTAGTCATTACACATATGGGAGTTTACTGAAAGGACTATGCCAAGGAGGACATTTTGAAGAGGCTGTAAAATTCTTGAGTAAACTCCATTACATCCCTTGCTGTGTGGATGTTGTTGTCTACAACACATTGCTGGCTGAGGCCTGTAAATCAGGGAATTTGCAAGTGGCAATAATCCTTTTGGATGAGATGATCTCCAATAACGTGCTCCCTGATAGGTACACATATGCGAATCTTCTTGCTGGATTATGTAGAAAGGGCAAGATGGTTGCTGCAATGCTACTGTTTGAAAAAGCAATGGAAAGATCATTCTCTCCGAACCATGTTATGTATACATGCTTGATCGATGGGCTTTTCAAAGCAGGCCAGCCAAAGGCTGCTGCTTATTTTTATGAAGAGATGCTAAAGAAAGGTATCAACCCTGATACAGTTGTATTAAATGCAATTATAGATGGCTATTCCAGAATAGGGTGCATAGAAAAGGTGAACAATTACTTTTCTACGATGAAAGGTGGAAGTTTATGCCCTTGTTTGGCTACATATAATATTCTCCTACGTGGCTATTCAAAACAACAGGATATACCAAGATGCTTTGCAATATACAATACCATTATTAGGAAAGGTTTTGTTCCGAATGAATTGACATGCCATTCTCTAATTCATGGGCTTTGCAAGTCAGGTGTGCTGGACATTGCTGTGAAAATTTTGAGAAACATGGTTATGGAAGGTACAGCGGTTGATAAGCGTACTTTTGACATGCTAATCACCAAATGCAGCAGCAATGGTGAGATGGGAAAGGCCTTTGATCTCTTAAATACTATGAATTCTCTTGGAATTTTGCCCGATGGAGACACTTACNTTATTGTTGAAGAAGATGAGGAAGATGATGATATTTCCAAATGAAATCACCTATAATACTCTCATAAATGGTTTTATTAGAGAGGGAAAGATTGCGGTCGCTACTAAGATTTTTGATCAGATGTCAAAGTTTAATCTTTCACCAAACTGTATCAGTTACAATGCTTTGATAGATGGACATTGTCAGGAAGGCAAATTTGAAGAAGCTTTCAAAATTCTGGAGAAAATGGAAGAAAGGGGATTAAGGCCAAATGAAGTTAGTTATGGGACTCTTTTGAATGGCTTATGCAGGCATGACAAACTAGATTCAGCAAGAATTCTTTTTGAGAGGATTAGAATGTATGGTATCGTTATTGGTCGTATTACCTATACAACACTGATTGATGGGCTACTCAAAAAGGGAATGCTCGAAGAAGGTGTGCATCTGCTTGATAAAATGTTCAAGGATGGTGTGAGTCCGGATGTTATCACATATTCGGTTCTTATAAATGGATTTTGCAGAGCAGGAAAGATAGACAATGTGAAAGAGATAATATGCAAGATGTGTAGGTTTGGCCTTGAACCAAACAATATCATGTGGTCTACGTTAATATATAACTCTTGCAAGCAGGGAAATGTTAATGAAGCATTGAAATTGTATGCGGTGATGAATTTGAATTGTTATGGTGCGGATATTTTCACATGCAACACAATAGTAGCTTCTTTTTGTAGAACTGGAAAGGTAAGGGAGGCTGAGAAGTTCATGCATCACATGAATAGGATCGGCCCCGTTCCTAATTGCATTACTTTAGACACTGTTATAAATGGCTATGGAGAAGTAGGCAACGGGTTGAAAGCCTTTTCCTTGTTTGATGAAATGATTAAGATGGGTCACCACCCTAGTCATTACACATATGGGAGTTTACTGAAAGGACTATGCCAAGGAGGACATTTTGAAGAGGCTGTAAAATTCTTGAGTAAACTCCATTACATCCCTTGCTGTGTGGATGTTGTTGTCTACAACACATTGCTGGCTGAGGCCTGTAAATCAGGGAATTTGCAAGTGGCAATAATCCTTTTGGATGAGATGATCTCCAATAACGTGCTCCCTGATAGGTACACATATGCGAATCTTCTTGCTGGATTATGTAGAAAGGGCAAGATGGTTGCTGCAATGCTACTGTTTGAAAAAGCAATGGAAAGATCATTCTCTCCGAACCATGTTATGTATACATGCTTGATCGATGGGCTTTTCAAAGCAGGCCAGCCAAAGGCTGCTGCTTATTTTTATGAAGAGATGCTAAAGAAAGGTATCAACCCTGATACAGTTGTATTAAATGCAATTATAGATGGCTATTCCAGAATAGGGTGCATAGAAAAGGTGAACAATTACTTTTCTACGATGAAAGGTGGAAGTTTATGCCCTTGTTTGGCTACATATAATATTCTCCTACGTGGCTATTCAAAACAACAGGATATACCAAGATGCTTTGCAATATACAATACCATTATTAGGAAAGGTTTTGTTCCGAATGAATTGACATGCCATTCTCTAATTCATGGGCTTTGCAAGTCAGGTGTGCTGGACATTGCTGTGAAAATTTTGAGAAACATGGTTATGGAAGGTACAGCGGTTGATAAGCGTACTTTTGACATGCTAATCACCAAATGCAGCAGCAATGGTGAGATGGGAAAGGCCTTTGATCTCTTAAATACTATGAATTCTCTTGGAATTTTGCCCGATGGAGACACTTACAGTTCCATACTTAAAGGAATTAACAGGACATATGACTTTCAAGTATCTCTCACTTTTCTGCATGAAATGTTGGAGAAGGGTTTTATACCTACTAATAGGCAATATGTTACTTTAATTACTGGTATGTGCAGAGTGGGAGATATACAAGGAGCATTCAAACTAAAAGATGAAATGGAGGCTCTCGGAATTGGCTCCCGAAATGTGGCTGACAGTGCTATGATTAGAGGGCTTGTGCGGTGTGGGAAAATGNATGCAGGCATGACAAACTAGATTCAGCAAGAATTCTTTTTGAGAGGATTAGAATGTATGGTATCGTTATTGGTCGTATTACCTATACAACACTGATTGATGGGCTACTCAAAAAGGGAATGCTCGAAGAAGGTGTGCATCTGCTTGATAAAATGTTCAAGGATGGTGTGAGTCCGGATGTTATCACATATTCGGTTCTTATAAATGGATTTTGCAGAGCAGGAAAGATAGACAATGTGAAAGAGATAATATGCAAGATGTGTAGGTTTGGCCTTGAACCAAACAATATCATGTGGTCTACGTTAATATATAACTCTTGCAAGCAGGGAAATGTTAATGAAGCATTGAAATTGTATGCGGTGATGAATTTGAATTGTTATGGTGCGGATATTTTCACATGCAACACAATAGTAGCTTCTTTTTGTAGAACTGGAAAGGTAAGGGAGGCTGAGAAGTTCATGCATCACATGAATAGGATCGGCCCCGTTCCTAATTGCATTACTTTAGACACTGTTATAAATGGCTATGGAGAAGTAGGCAACGGGTTGAAAGCCTTTTCCTTGTTTGATGAAATGATTAAGATGGGTCACCACCCTAGTCATTACACATATGGGAGTTTACTGAAAGGACTATGCCAAGGAGGACATTTTGAAGAGGCTGTAAAATTCTTGAGTAAACTCCATTACATCCCTTGCTGTGTGGATGTTGTTGTCTACAACACATTGCTGGCTGAGGCCTGTAAATCAGGGAATTTGCAAGTGGCAATAATCCTTTTGGATGAGATGATCTCGAATAACGTGCTCCCTGATAGGTACACATATGCGAATCTTCTTGCTGGATTATGTAGAAAGGGCAAGATGGTTGCTGCAATGCTACTGTTTGAAAAAGCAATGGAAAGATCATTCTCTCCGAACCATGTTATGTATACATGCTTGATCGATGGGCTTTTCAAAGCAGGCCAGCCAAAGGCTGCTGCTTATTTTTATGAAGAGATGCTAAAGAAAGGTATCAACCCTGATACAGTTGTATTAAATGCAATTATAGATGGCTATTCCAGAATAGGGTGCATAGAAAAGGTGAACAATTACTTTTCTACGATGAAAGGTGGAAGTTTATGCCCTTGTTTGGCTACATATAATATTCTCCTACGTGGCTATTCAAAACAACAGGATATACCAAGATGCTTTGCAATATACAATACCATTATTAGGAAAGGTTTTGTTCCGAATGAATTGACATGCCATTCTCTAATTCATGGGCTTTGCAAGTCAGGTGTGCTGGACATTGCTGTGAAAATTTTGAGAAACATGGTTATGGAAGGTACAGCGGTTGATAAGCGTACTTTTGACATGCTAATCACCAAATGCAGCAGCAATGGTGAGATGGGAAAGGCCTTTGATCTCTTAAATACTATGAATTCTCTTGGAATTTTGCCCGATGGAGACACTTACAGTTCCATACTTAAAGGAATTAACAGGACATATGACTTTCAAGTATCTCTCACTTTTCTGCATGAAATGTTGGAGAAGGGTTTTATACCTACTAATAGGCAATATGTTACTTTAATTACTGGTATGTGCAGAGTGGGAGATATACAAGGAGCATTCAAACTAAAAGATGAAATGGAGGCTCTCGGAATTGGCTCCCGAAATGTGGCTGACAGTGCTATGATTAGAGGGCTTGTGCGGTGTGGGAAAATGGAAGAAGCAATGCTGATTCTTGATTGCATGCTTAGGGTGCAGCTTGTTCCAACTATCGCCACTTTCACAACTCTGATGCATAAGTTCTGCAAAGAATTTAACCTGATGGAGGCTGTAAAACTAAAAAATATAATGGAGTTTCATGGTGTAAATCTTGATGTTGTTGCTTACAATGTTCTCATTACTGGCCTTTGTGCTAGTGGTGATATTGTACATGCATTTGATCTATATGAGGAGATAAAACAAAGGGACCTCTGCCCGAATACCACCACGTTTACTGTTCTTACTGATGCTCTCTTGACCAAGAACAATATTGTGAAGGGTGAAATGCTTTTGATGGATTTACAAGACAGGGGATTGATATCTCGAGATCAAAGCACCCAAGATTTGCACAAAGGTTTGATGGTTGCTAGGGAGAAGTTAAATTTATTGAGGCACCAAAGGATGAGAAATAGAGCAAAAAAGGTTTGAAAGTGGGGTTAGAATTTATGGACAAGGACAGGACCATTGTGGAGGCTTGCTAGCAAACGAGGTTGTGATGGGAATTTCTTTACCTAACCGATTGGGATGCAATATGAGGTCTGTAACAGCTTGACTCTTATACTTTTTGGTTGTTTGTAAGGAATATGTGTTCTAAACTATGCGTTTTCTTTTCTAGTTTTTTATTTCTCATGCATGGTATCATGGACAGCACGCCTCTTTATGGATTGGTGGGGAGCAGATTTTAGGCTTTCAGCTGCTAAAGTTGGGAAGCCTTCCGACACTAAGTACATCAAGATTTATGGTTTCCCCGCTGACTTTCACTAGTGCCAATACGAGCCGTGATATGTGCCATGTAAGTACACTTGTTTTTGCTGATTCTGGAACTAGGGTGATGGAGGTGTGTCTCATATTTGTCAACATGCAATTAAAAGTGGCTTACCTACATGATAGTTAGAATGATACAAATTATCTCTTCCCCAAGATTTGAAGAATTAATCTTCACTCCAATAACCAAACTTGTTTGGGCACCCAATGACTTCTTGATATATGCCCATTGATATCAAGGATTGGAAGAGAGTAATCCATGGTCCCCTCCCAGTGGGTTACTTGACAGTATTTATATATGTTTGTGCCAGAAATTTCTTTAAATATTCTTGAAAAGGTTTTTTAATTTAAATGCTACATCTTTATTGCTTCCTTCCCTTCTCCCAATCAATAGTTTTTGAGGAAACTGAGGTTTAGAGAACCCAGATAACTTAAAAAGCATGAAACTGAAACTACTGTTAGACTAGCCAAAGGAGGAGGGATCGTGCACTTTGGCTAGGTAGATGATAAGGAGTAAGGACTTACCACAATGTTGATGATTGGACAAGTAGAAAGGTGGTCTTAAGTTTTAATTCTTGCTTAGTTTTCAGTCATGCACGGTTCCACTCTTGATTTCCAAGCAATTTTATTTTGTTGACTTTCCAGATTTGCCATTACACAACAATGCTATTGACAGTGGGTTTTACCTTTTTTTAGAGTTGTTATTGTGGGTCTGGTATAGGTAGAAAGCAAGAGAATAGAATCTTTTAAATTACCCAGATGTCAAAGGTGCCAATTCTAGACTTGATAGTGATAGGCAGGTTTATGCTGTCCCTGCTATTAAACCAGGGGTGGCTGTATGAATGCTTGTACTCTGATTCTTGTTTGGATCCTTTTTTTATTTATTTTTATGTCACTTCATTGTATGCAGGAGGAAATCCAGAAAAAAACTGGATATATTTTAATGCGGGCAGAGGGAATTTATGATGTGGATGCTAATACATCAATTGATCAGCTTTCTGAAGATCTCAGATTCTCAATATCAAAATACTGGAGGTAATTCATTTTTCCCTTTGTTTTAATGAGTTGGTTGTTGATCTGGAGGATTGAAGATTGGTGCACTGCATTACTTCATGCTCATGCTCATTTTTTATGTTAGTTTATGTGTGTGCTGAGACTCATTGAAAATTGGTGAACCAATCTGAGTTTTTATGTTTGGAAACTCAAAATTTTCTTGAACATCTGTCTCTCTAAACCAAGAAATAACTAATAGTCTGTGATTTGCACTAGAAACATAAAAAGAAAAACCTTACGCACAGTTCTAGTGGATACGTAGGCAATTACAGAAAGCCCTAAAGATCTTATGCCACTTTGCATTGATGCAAAGTCAATGCGCTAACTCCTCCATCTCCTTACCCATTGGAATGATATATTGAGTCTCCAAGACCTGCTAATCAAGTGTGTCCAGAGAATTCCATTATTCCTTTACCTCCATCTAAGTGAAGAAACAAGTAAAATTCACACTTGTTTCTTTTGTTCTATTTTTTTCCTCTGTTATTTTTTTTTTTTCACTGATGTAATCTATTATCCTTTTTTAGATTGCATTTTTTTTTTACCAAAAAAGGTGTTAACCTGGGGTATCCCCCTCCCTCTTCTCTCTCACTGGTTTTTAGCAAGTTTCAGCTAGGTGGGCATCAATGGTTTATACTTATTCACATTTTCCTTTTTCCCTTCTTCAAAGTCATCAGTACAAGACAGTGTCGGGCTTCATCTGTGAGGCATTTGGATATATCCCAAAGACGGGTAAGACCATAAACGTGGTACTTGAAAAGGAGAATTAGGGAGAACACAATGATGTGGCGAAAGCCTCCTCACTCATGTCCTTATCGTAGACCTCAATCAAAGACTGAAGAGGGAAAAAACGGTTCTTGGCCGAACAAATTTCCCTTTAGGCTTGTTTCCACCTGCAGCCAGAAAATTTACTCTAGTTGCATGTTAGTCCAAGTAGCAAGTTTCACAATTTTCTTCTTGATTCGCCCTACCTAGGGGCTTTAAAGTGCAAGGAATATGTCAAGAGCTGAACTTAGTGTGGAAGGTTTTATATTTTGTCTATATATTATTCTCTCAGGCACTATAAAGTTATCGTTGTAATTATATCTATAAAAATATCACTCTTGTAATAATAGAAGCCTCAACAAGGCAATTGATTAGGAAGCAGTTGGTGGAGTCAGAAACTATAAGTTGTCTTGCAACCAGTTCCTTTTCTTGGACAAACTTATGTAGGTATGAAAAGTATATTAAAAGAAGGGAGGGAAAGCTAATAGCAGCAAGGAGAAGGGCCGGCTGGAGTAGTGAGATGCATGTCAATCATGATACACTTTGTGATTGCCATTATTGAGTGAATATGTATTTATTTGAACAGTCATGGGGACAAAAGGTGCATTTAAAGATCATGCTTTCATTGAGGAGAGTATGGTGTGTGCTTAAAATTTAATGTAATCCTAGGTATTCTAAGGAGCTTTGCATTGGTCAGAGTCGTGAAATAATTTGTGTGATCTACATAACCCAATATTCTGTCACAACTTAATGACAGGAAAATATTTTCTTCATTAGCAGCCACCTGATGGATGTGTTATATTATTATCTGTGTTGCAGATATTAGCTGGTAATGTCCGAAAGGTGAGTGTTGTTTGATTTATAAGGGTACACCAAGATGATGCAATGGTGTCCAAAGATGTGATACGCTTGGTTCCCAAGATCATGAAAAGAAAATGGACGAGCGATGACGAGACTAACCACGATGAGGTCCCATACCAGGAGCAGGAAGAGGATGATGGTGTTTCTGATAATTCTGTAATTTTCAAACATGACAACATTGATGACAATCTTAATACACTACAGTTAAATTACACATATGCTCTTCTCGTTCTTACACCACCATAAAGAGTTAAATGGAAATAAACGAAAACGACATGCCAAATTTTTCACAGATGAAGGGAAGTGTCAACATATGAGTTATCAAAGTTATTTGATCTGTACAAGACTGTATGACTAAACCATAAGTTTTCTGAAATGGGTGTCCCAGTGACCTGAAGATCAGTATTGCTGCTCTATAAGTTATGTTGCAAGGAGGGAGGGTCTTGAAGAGGGGGCCTTGGTGGAAGGATTAACTCACAGTGAAAGAACAACCTGGAGGGATTGTAGCGATTGGTTGGATTGACTTGTTTGGAATCAGAGAGCATTCTCTGGTACTCTATCCTCTCGCATTTTTTTAGCTCTCTGCAATTGCTTGAACCACTCCTGCAGCAGAGCAATGGAGGAATGCATGATAATGGGGTTGTTGCTCTGCCTTTTCATCACAGGACGAAATGTTTGTATGTGTTGAGCCGTCTGATGTGTTTTAAATGAAGTAAAGGAGAGATGAAAATCGACAGCTGATATGCAATGTCTAAGAAAGTAAAGTTACGGGGCCCTAATTTTTGGTGTATGGTTTGGTGGAGATACGAAGAGAGGCAAAGGAAGTTCAAAAAGGGTGGGAAAGAAACTCCAAAGGGGAGGTGGACGTTAGTGTTTGGAAAGGCTTCTTTAGTGGAATAAATAGATGTGTGATTCACTTTCGGCTTGCCCAAAGAACCGTTGGGCTTTGGAGAAGATGGTGCATTTTTTGGTGGGTATGTTTTGGAGGGATTTGTTTATTTTTTAACCTTTGAAACATCCCTCAAATTTCGTTTGTGGAGAACATAAGAAACAGAGAAATGTAGGAATGTGTAGACAAGAAAAACGGTTTTGGAGGTTTGATGTTTGTTCTTGTTTGAAAGCTTGCATAGAGATCAAAGAAAAGGAATCTACCAAAAGATACCTCTTGTCTCCCATCTCTATGTCTCTTTCCTTTTTAGTGGTTCTTCAGTCGGGTGTTGGATGCACTGTATGCTTTTTCTTATTTGAGATTGTGATGGCAAAATAAAATAACTTGTATAATAAAGATTTAAATTGAATTCAGAGATTTGAGATGTGCTCATTTGCCCAAAAGATATGAAATAGGTTAAGAATTCAAAAATTAGCCTCTAATATTGAGAAAATAAGATTATTTAACATTTTATCTCTTTTAATTCTGTTATAAGTGAAAGTTCTATACATTGGGTATACCTTATGTAGTGATAATAAACGACCAAGAAAATTAAACTTGGGCCTCATGCATATGAATTTTAACTATTATTTTGATATGAGAGTGTTTGGAGAGTATCATTCATACCATAGCCTCGGTGGAACTTTCAACTAGTTTTGCTCCATTCTCAGAAGGAGGTGACAAGCAAAAGTTTAAATCCTTGGTCTCTATTTCTCCCCAATTGTGCAAATATTATTGGTCATATTCATCAAGAGATCGCGCATGGAAAAAATTGGAATATGAAGAAAAGAAACATATCAAAATAATTGAGGAGACTCAATTACTTGTGGTGCTTTTAAATCTATAAGATACATGATCAAATGATATAATATGCAAGAAATTGAAGGAATCACATATTAAAAAAGATCTCTATGAAAGAAATTCTAAAATGAGCACTATAAAAGAAATTTGAAGAATCATCATATATCGAAATAAATTTAAATTCAAATCTAATCTAAGTAAGGGTGTCAATTTGTGTTGCGTCGTGTCATTAACATACTATTTTCGAGATATGTAATTCATGTTATGTTCATGTTAGTATTCATGAAAAAAAAAATATATTTGATAAGTGTCAAGCTTTAATTCAACTCATTTATTGTGTGTGTTTATCAATCGTATCATATTGAGTTCGTTTCGATGAGTGAGATTGACACCCCTAAATCTGAGTACTGACTATAAATCTATCAAAGTAACTATGTCTTGGCAAACGAGTTGGACTGATCCATGATTTGTCCACCCATAGCCCATGCCATGAATAGACCTTGATGGGCTTTGACTAGTCAATGAGTTGGGCCAAACCCGCACGTTAAAATAATCTAAGGCTCACTGGTCTATTGGGTCAAAAGCGGGCTAAACAGAGACCGAATTTTATGCGTTGTTATTTGGGCCTAAAATGATTTTTTTTAAATAATATTTTACATAAAAATTACAAAAAAATAAATTCATAAAGTTGGATATGAAAAAGTAAATTGACAAATTATATCTAATGCTCCAACTCCTACTTATTCGAATTAACAAACTATAATAAAAAAAGAATTAGATAAAAAAAATGGGTTTCAAAGCTATTGAGAGAAATTTTAGGCATTCTTAGATAGAGTGATTGAATTGTTGTGAAAAAATAATGAAAGCCTTGATCATATTTATATTTAGGGAAAATTTCATTCACACTACCTTTAGTTAGGTTTAAATTCAATGACACTCCCTCTCGATTCTGAAACTTCAATACACTCCTTTATGATTTATACTTTCAAATCAAAGACACTCCCTCAACGATAACTTCTAACGATTTGATTATATATTTTATAAAAATGTCAAAACTACCATTTGTTATATAGATAGACTAAAATACCCTAAACTCTTTTCTCATTACATATAGGAAAAATTTTCATCTACAACCCTGTAGTTAGGTCTAAATTCAATGACATCCTATCCCGATTTTAAAACTTCACTACATATCTTTCTTGTTCTATTGCAATGAATGACACCCTCTTAGCAGTAAATTTGCTATTGTCAGTAGATAAAATAGTGATTTGACTAAATATTTTGTAAAAATGTCAAAATTATATTTTGTTGTGCAAATGGACTAAAATGCCCACAATCCTTCCTATTATATATGCCCTAGCCAACCAGTAAGCGTCATTTTTACCATTATATTATTCCAATTAATTTTTATCATTTTAAAGTGTTGCATGATAACTTTGTTATAATTTTAGTCATCATATTATCACTCATTTGGTTACATAATTGATTTTTTATAATTTTTATAGTTAAAAATAATTTTTTATAATAAAAATTACAACTGATAAAATCAATGTCAAAATCCCATCAATTTCTAACTCCTCTGCTATCGTTTGTCGTCCACAACGTCACCTAATCACTCTTGGCACATCACCCTTTATATATAAAATTTAAAATATTATTTGATAAAAATTTAATATTAATTGAATAAATTTGATCTTAATTTGATAAATTTAAATACTAATTTGGTATTAATTTCATAAAATTAATATTAATTCAATGTTGATTCGATAAACTTAATGTTAATTGAATAAATTTAAATTTTGTTTTAATAAAATTGAATGTTCATTTGGTGTTAAATTAAATAGCTAACATTAATTTGATAAGATTAAATGTTAAATTAATAGAATTTAATATATTAAATTTTAATTTAATAAAATTGAATTTCAATTTGGTGTTGATTTGATGAATCTAAATGTTAATATAATAGAATTAAAAAGAAGTGCATTGAAATTTCAGAATTTGGAGGGGTATTGTTAAAAATAATTCTATTCATAGGGGTGTCATTAAAATTATGTTTTTTATAAGGGGTCTGAATAAAATTTATCTTATAAAATATTTAAGAGTACTTTTGTAAATTAACAACCGTGGTTATTGCCATAACCCCAACAAACACCGACAAGCGATGACAGTGAAGTTTTAAAATCGCGAGAAAGTGTTATTAAACTTAAATCTAATTATAGAGGGTGTGGAAGAAATTTTTCCTTATATTTATAGACTCTTGAAAATCTTGAATTGTGGTGAGGAAGGATAGTGTAATTTTTTTAAAAACAAAGACCAAGTTCATGGGGTATCTATAATTTTATACTTAAAAAAAAAGAAGAAAGATAGAATCGCGCGAAATTAACAACAAGGATTAATGGGAGGGAGCGTTAAACTTTTGGCGGTCCGTCGGTTAAAGTCTTGCAAATATTTTTCAAATTAGGAAAGGAGAGCAATTAAACAAATAGCCGTTAAAAAACGCCTAATTAATATTTATTATAAAAATTCCCTCTTTCAAAACCCACCGACTCTGTCTTGCGCTCTCCCTTCATCTCTCTTTGTCTTCTCTCGCTCTCTGTTCTTCAGTCTCGCAGACTCTGTCTTGCCGCCGGCACTCCTGCGAAACCTTCAACGCCCAATATTTATTATAAAACTTCCCCCTTTCAAGACCCACCACTCTGTCTCTCGCTATCTCTTGGTCTGTCGGGCTCTCTCTCTCTCTCTCTGTCGCAGTCTCTTGCTCTCTGTTCCTCAGCCTCGCAGTCTCTCTCTTGCCGCCCCTTAAACTTCCATAAAATCACAGGCCAGCAACACAGACGAGGATTTGATTGAACTAACACAACTTCGGGATTGGTTTGGCACCTTAAAGAATCCAGGTTTACTCTTTCTTATTTCTCTCCATCCCGTTTATTTAATGATGAATTTGTTTATTGTACATTAGTATTTCTTGCCCAATCAATTGCATGTAATAAAAATTGAATTTTGGAAAAATTTCAGCCATACCCTTCTAGTTTATCGTATCTTCAGGGACACCCTCTATTTTCTGAATGTTAGATTAAAAGTGTTAATTAAAATATAATTTTACTAAATTATCCACGATATATTTTAGAAAAAACTTCATCCACACTCCTCTAGATAGACATACAATTTTACTAAATTACCCATGATATATTTTAGGAAAAATTTAATCCACACTCCCTCTAGATACTCAAGTAGAACTCAAATTAATTCGAATTTTAATACGTAAAAGACTTTTAATAGGCTCAAATTTTATTACATTAAAAAAATAAAATTCAATCTGCTTGAATCGAATTTTAATTGACTCAAATTTTAATATGTAGAAAAAATAATTTTAGTCGGCCTGAATTTTAATATGTGAAAAAAAAAATTTAATCGGTTTGAATTTTAATCAAATTTTATGTAGAAAAATTATTTGAGGTTTATGTACAGGTAATTTTGGTTTTTTAAATAATTTATTTTTGTTATAAATGGTGGATTAATGACAAGGGGTGTCAGTGATGTTTAAATATAAACTAGAAGGGGGTATCAGTGATGTTTTTGATAATAGAGTGGGTGTCCTTAAAGATAAGGTAAACTAGAAGGAGTGATTGAAATTTTCTCTTAAATTTTTAATTATTTACCAAATTTCAGTTGCAATATGTGAAAATATGGCCTGAAATTTTATTTTTTATTTACAACAAAACTATTGAACTGTCCCCATAATTGTTTACTTCAATAGGAAAACGATGTTTTATACACATTTTAGTTTTAGCACTCTTACTTACAATTTCATATAATTAGAAATTTGCTTTAACTAATCAAATTTAGCCCAAAAAAACTAATAAAATAAAAAATTAGGTTATATTTAATTTGTTTAAGATTTATCATTGATTGTCCAATAAATAGGCTAAGGGTTATCTTATTTGGTAGTTCGATTTCGAACCAGTTAATCAATCAATGCCCATGCCCAGATGAGTTGACCAAACCCACACTTGGATCGTTAATTAGTGAGCCGCCCAACCCAAGTTTGAATGGTATGTCTCATGTTTCTTTAAATAGGGGACTATATTTGTTGTGTTTTGTACTTATTGTTTATATGTTTTAGAAAACTACCCCAATTTGACATAATTGTAAGTTGTCTTATGAGACTTCCATTTGTATGGTTTTACTATATGTTGTATGTGGTTACTTCCATGCCGTTGAATCTAGGATATTTCTACATTTTCATTGCTATTGTCATTTTTTTTTGTTTTTATGCTAAAAATACTATAAAATATTAATTGCATGCTCAAAAGAATTTTATTGCTTCTCAACTAGGTGTAAGAGTCATTTTAAGATAATTATAAGTCTATGTGAAGAAGCAAAAAAATAGTGGCTATATGAATACCTCCACCACTTACCAATAGGGATGTTGGTTTTATGTTAAACATATTGGTAAGTGGTAGAGGGAAACATCAAGCTGGATGTCAGGATATTCACCTAGAGGAATTTACTTTATTGGATATTGTTGGGCTTTCACTACTTTTGAGAACACGTTGATGGGTTAAATGAAGATCTGGTTGGATAGGTAATAAGTTTAATATATTACTCTAAAAGTTTGCATAACCATAGTTGCTCTTGAAAAAATTAACCATGTAAGAGAAAAAAGACAAAAAATTGTGAGACTAGACAAATAAAAGGGAAAATGTGGATATTATTGTGTAGGTATTTTCTTTGTAGTCTTTTTTTTTTACATGGGTTACATAAATTATCATTGTGAGATTGGATACCAAGTTGCTTTAAGTTTTGAAAAACTTTCATATGATCTAATAAAGGTTATATGACAAAGTTATTGTTGATTTTAATTTCTTAATGTACCTAAATCTCGACAAAAAAAAATGTGCCTAAATTAAGTTTTATTTTTTTGATAAGGAATGAACTGCAACAATTTTCTCATAATAGCGATGGATTTTTAGAAAACATTGGAATGTAATTTCTGTTATATGAAGCAAGCAATTCAAATGCAAACATCTGAAAAATATATTAGAGCAATGATAATCGTTAAATTCCACTTAAACCTAGATTAAAGAATGCAAACTAAAATTTAAGGCTAAGGGAAGGCATTAAAATGGCTTGGACTTATCCGTATGGAGTCATAACTTCAATTTTTCAACACATTCAATTCGTTGATTCTTGTCAAACAAGTTGGAATTTCTATATTTTAGGAATTTAGAGGTCTCACCAAGGATAAAAAATGAGTTTCAGTGTACTGTTTTGGTTAGCTCAAAAATGGGATGAAAACGCAGTTGAAAAAGAAAAAAAAATGTGGAAACATTTAAGAACATAATTTAAAATCCCTATATTGCAAATACATAAGATTTAACAAGTGATTAATTGAACATATTCATTGTATTTAACACTCACTTATACTAAATAACATTAAGTTAGGGGAGGAAAAAAAAGAATAATAAGAGGCGAAAGTCATTTCAATTAATATCAAACACTTGATATTTATCAAATAAACACACTAATAGGATATTAAGGTCTTACAATACAAATGAAGTGTTTATGAGTATCATATGAAAGTATTCACAGTACAAAGCTACATCCATTCTGCTATAGAGTGTCGAGTAGGCTCATAAATCAGTGCAGACTGTAGGTAGTCACTAAGAGAAGCTGCACATGTGGTATACATATGTCAACAATAGCTAGCCCAACTCATATATTGACGATAATATGCATCATACTCTGGTTGAGCTCAAACTCAAATCTAGTTGACTCTGGCTGTGCGGAGCTGGCTTGCACAAATCAAGTAAGCATCTGTCCTCTTCTTCACTCTGTTTCTCTTCTCCATCTCTTCCTCTGTCTCTTTCTTCTCTGCTTCATAAGATGTGAGTAGGGTTCAAACTCATATAGTGACGATAATATGCATCATACTTTGGTTGAGCTCAAACTCAAATTTGGTTGACTTTGGCTGTGCGGAGCTGGCTTGCACAAATCAAGTAAGCATCTGTCCTCTTCTTCTTCACTTTGTTTCTCTTCTCCATCTCTTCCTCTGTCTCTTCTCTACTTCATAAGACGTGAATAGGACGAAGGAACCTGACTCTGCCTCTCTTTTCGTCAATGATTTTGAGTTTCTCCCTGTTGAAGAGCAACTAGTGGGCTCAAGAAATCTCCTTTTTTGTATGTGCTTACTTGCACAAATCAAGTAAGCATCCGTCCTCCTCTTCTTCACTCTTTCTCTTCTCTATCTCTTCCTCTCTCCTTTTCTTCTTAGCTGCATAAAATGTGAGTAGGACGAAGGAATCTCACTCCACCTCTCTTTTTTCAATGATTTTGTGCTTCTCCCTGCCGAAGAGTAACAAGTGGGCTCAAGGAATCTCCTTTTTTGCAGATGTTTACTTGCACAAATCAATTAAGTGTCCGTCCTCCTCTTCTTCACTTTTTCTCTTTTCCATCTCTACCTCTCTCTTTCTTCTATACTGCATAAAATGTGAATATGATGAAGGAATCTCACTCTGCCTCTATCTTTCTTCAATGATTTTTTTGCTTCTCCCAACTGAAGAGCAACAAGTGGGCTCAAAGAATATCCCCTTTTATAGAAAAATGAGCTTTTTGTTGAATCACATGTTTGTTCTGATGTTTCTCGAAATGACGCAAACCAAAGGTTGCTTCGACCGAAGCATGAGAATTCCCCATTTTCTCTACTATTTCGTTTCGTTTTGTGTTCTTAAAAAACCGAAATGTTTTGTGTGCCTTGGTTGATTCGACATGCATTTTTAATCATTAGGGATAGGACAGAGTATGATGTATATTATTGTCACTATATAAGTTTGGGCTAGCTATTGTCAACATAATTATACAACATATGGAGTTTCTCTTAGTAGCTAGCTAAAGCCTCCGCTGATTTATGAGCCTGCTTGACACTCTATAACAAAATGGATGTAGCTGTGTACTGTGAATACTTTCATATGATACTCATAAACACTTCGTTTGTATTATAAGGCTTTAATATCCTATTAGTGTGTTTATTTGATAAATATCAAGGGTTTGACATTAATTGAAATGACTTTCGCCTCTTATTATTCTTTTTTTCCTCCCCCAACTTAATGTAATTTAGTATAAGTGAGTGTTAAAGACAATGAATCTGTTCAATTAATCACTTGTAAACTTATGTTTTGCAATATAGAGATTTTAAATTATGTTTTCATATGTTTCCACATGTTTCTAAATTTTTTTTCTTTTTCGACTACGTTGTCATCCCATTTTCGAGCTAACCAAAACGGTACACCGAAACTCATTTTTTATCCTTGGTGGGGCATCCAAATTCCTGAAATATAGAAATCCAACTTGTTTAATAAGAATCAACGAATTGAATGTGTTGCAAAATTGAAGTTATGACTCTATGAAGATAAGTCCAAGCCATTTTAATGCCTTCCCTTAGCCTTAAATTTTACTTTGAATTCTTTAATCTAGGTTTAAGTGGAATTTAACGATTATCATTGCTCTAATATATTTTTCAGATGTTTGCATTTAAATTGCTTGCTTCATATAATAGGAATTACATTCCAATGTTTTCTAAAAATCCATCGCTATTATGAGGAAATTGTTGCGGTTCATTCCTTATCAAAAAACTAAAATTTAATTTAGGCACATTTTTTTTGTCGAGATTTAGGTACATTAAGAAATTAAAATCAACAGTAACTTTGAAATATAATCTTATTAGATCATATGAAAGTTTTTCAAAGCTTAAAGCAACTTGGTATCCAATCCCACAATGATAACTTATGTAACCCATGTAAAAAAAAAAAGACTACAAAGAAAATACCTACACAATAATATCCACATTCTCCCTTTTATTTGTCTAATCTCTCAATTTTTTGTCTTTTTTGTCTTATATGTTTAATTTTTTTAAGAGCAACTATGGTTATGCAAACTTTTAGAGTAATATATTGAACTTATTGACTATCCAACCAGATCTTCATTTAACCTCCTCAACGTATTCCCAAAAGTAGTGAAAGCCCATACAATATCCAATAAAATAAATTCCTCTAGGTGAATATCCTGACATCCAACTTGATGCTTCCCTCTACCACTTACCAATAAGTTTAACATAAAACCAACATTCTTATTGGTGAGTGGTGGAGGTATTCATATAGCCACTATTTTTTTGCTTCTTCACATAGACTTATAATCATCTTAAAATGACTTTTACACCTAGTTGAGGAGCAATGAAATTCCTTTGAGCATGCAATTAATATTTCATAGTATTTTTAGAATAAAAATGACAATAGCAATGAAAATGGAGAGACATCCTAGATTCAATGGCATGGAAGTAAACCACATACAACATATAGCAAAACCATACAAATGGAAGTTTCATAAGACAACTTACAATTATGTCAAATTGGGGTCGTTGTCTAAAACATATAAACAATAAGTACAAAACCCAACAAATATAGTCCTCTATTTAAAGAAACATTAGACATACCATTCAAACTTGGGTTGGGCACCTGGGCGGCTCACTAATTAATGATCCAAGTGTAGGTTTGGTTAGCTCATCTGGGCATGGGCATTTTGATTAACTGGTTTGAAATCGAACTACCAAATAAGATAACCCTTAGCCTATTTATTCAGTGATAAATCTTAAGCAAAGTAGAACCATATGTTTTATTTTTATTAGATTTTTTTGGCTAAATTTTATTAGTTAAAACAAGTTTCTAATTATATGAAATTGTAAGGAAGAGTGCTAAAACTGAAATGTGTATAAGAACATCATTTTCCTATTGAACTAAACAATTATGGGGAGAGGTCAATAGTTTTGTTGTAAATAAAAAATAAAATTTCAGGCCATATTTCCACATATTGCAACTGAAATTTGGTAAGTAATATTCAATTAAATATATTTGTCTAGGTGAATATCCTGCTCTATTTTGTTTCTTCGATGATTTCTCTTCTTTGTTGAGATGTTTTTTGATATGCTTGTGGTCTGCTATTGGTGAAGTTAATGATTACTTACACATACATAGTTAATCTAGTGGTGAGTTTTGTGTGTATATGTTTTATCAATTTTTGTATTTGTATTTATGTGTATAGTTTATCTGTGTTTCAATGTGTATCAGTGTGTGTTATGTACTTTTCTTTTATGAATGATTTTTTGTTTGTATGTCTTCATATGTACAATTTGTGGGTTTTACTATGTGGTGTTATATAATGTTTGTGTATTTTCCTTTTAGTGTGTTATAGTATGTGCTTCTTATGTGAAATAATATGTTTTTTGTGCGGATTAATTTTTTTATTTTTATTATTTGTATCTTTGTGCACTGTGTACTTTTATTTTATCAATGTATTCCTTTTTTGTACACTTTGTGTGTGTTTTTCAATGTATTAGTGTGTTGTGTATTTTTTTCTATCAATGCATCTTTCTAAACTTGTTTTTCTGTGCTTTGTGTTTATCATTGGATGTTATTCATATCCTTGTAGTGGAATTAATATTAATATGAGCGCATACTAGGGAGAGAACCATAATTTTACTCTCAATTTTCCCAACCACATCTATATCCGAAACTATAGATTTGAATTTTTATATGTTCTTTTGTATTCACTTGATAATCAATTTTATATCAACATATGCAGCTATGGTTGAATATTTTGCTCTCTTCTCTTTCTTCGATGATTCTTCTTTTTTTTTTCTTTGTTGAGATCTTTTTTGACATGTTTGTGGTCTGTAATTGGTGTTGTTAATGATTACTTGCAATCATGGTTACCTAGGCAATGAGTTTTGTGTGTATATAGGTTATGTTTTATCAATAATTGTGTTTGTATTTTCATGTGTATAGTTTGTTTGTGTTTAAAAATGTGTATCAATGTGTGGCATGTATTTTTTTTATCAATGATTTTTTGTGTGTATGTTTTCAAATTTACACTCGGTGAGTTTTACTTTGTGATGTATCGTTATATAGTGTATGTGTATATCTTTTGGTGTGTTATGATATGTGTTTTTATTATGTGTATCTTTGTGTACTGTATACTTTTCTTTTATCAATTCATTTGTACCCTTTGTGCGTGTGTTTTGTGTATTAGTGTGCTGTGTGTTTTTCTTCTATCAATGCATTTTTTGGTGTGTTATGATATCTGTTTTTTATGTGAAACAACATGTCTTTTGTGTATTAATATGTGTTTTTATTATGTGTATCTTTATGTGTACTATGTACTTTTCTTCTATCAATGTATTTGTACACTTTATATGTATTTTTCTGTATATTAGTGTGTTGTGTATTTTTCTTCTATCAATGCATCTTTTGGTGTGTTATGGTATGTGCTTTTTATGTGAAACAGTTTATTTTTTGTGTATTAATATATGTATCTTTGTGTGAACTATGTATTTTTTTTTTATCAATGTATTTGTATATTGTGTGTGTTTTTCTATATATTAGTGTGATATGTATTTTTTTTCTATCAATGCGTCTTTGTAGTCTTGTTTTTGTATGCTTTGTGTGTGTTCTTTGTGTTTATCATTAGATGTTATTTATGTCCTTGGAATTAATATTAATAGGAGTGCATACTAGGGAGAAAACCATAATTTTGCTCTCATTTTTCCTAATCAAATCTATATCAGAAACTTTAGGTTTTAATTTTGAGTTCTCCCGCAAGTAAAATTTGATTTATATATATGTTTTGTTGTATTCAGTTGGTGA
Organism: Ilex paraguariensis; assembly: GCA_963454935.2. Taxonomy (NCBI): domain Eukaryota; kingdom Viridiplantae; phylum Streptophyta; class Magnoliopsida; order Aquifoliales; family Aquifoliaceae; genus Ilex; species Ilex paraguariensis. The sequence continues at coordinate 838,063 of CAUOFW020001458.1, forward strand.
TCAATTTATATCAACATATGCAAGTTATAGGTGAATATCTTGCTCTCTTCCTTTTTTTTTTTGATTATTCTTCTGCTATTTCGTTGAGATGTTCTTTTACATGTTTGTGGTCTGCAATTGGTGAGTTAATGATTACTTGTATATACATAGTTACCTAGGTAGTGAGTTTTGTATGTATATGTTTTATGTTTTATCAATGATTGTGTTTGTATTTTCATGTGTATGGTTTGTCTGTGTTTAAAAATGTGTATCGGTATGTGATATGTATTTTTCTTTTATCAATGATTTTTTGTTTGTATATTTTCATATCTACACTCCGTTGGTTTTACTATGTGGTGTATCGTTGTATAGTCTATATGTATATCTTTTGATGTGTTATGACGTGTTTTTTATGTAAAACAGTGTAGTTTTATTCTGTGTGTACTGTGTACTGTGTACTTTGTACTTTTCTTTTATCAATGTATTTGTACACTTTGTGTGTGATTTTTTGTGTATTAGTGTGTTGTGAATTGTTCTTCTATCAATGCATTTTTTGGCGTGTTATGGTATGTACTATTTATATGAAACAATGTGTTTTTTGTTTATTAAAATGTGTTTTTATTATGTGTATCTTTGTGTGTACTGTATACTTTCTTCAGTGAATGTATTTGTACATTTTGTATGTGTTTTTTGTATATTTGTATGTTGTGTATTTTGCTTCGGTCAATGCATCTTTTCGTTTGTTATGGTATGTGTTTTTTATGTGAAAAAGTTTATTTTTTATGTGTATCTCTGTGTGTGCTGTGTACTTTTCTTTTATCAATGTATGTGTACACTTTGTGTGTATTTTTCTATGTATTAGTGTGCCGTGTATTTTTCTTCTATCAATGCATCTTTGTAGGCTTGTTCTTGTATGCTATGCGTGTGTGCAGTGTTTATCTTGGATGTTATTTATGTCCTTGTAGTGGAGTTAATATTAATTGGAGTGCATACTAGGGAGAAAACCATAATTTTGCTCTCATTTTTACAAGTCAAATCTATATTAAAAACTATAAATTTGAATTTTGAGTTTTCCCATAAGTAAAATTTGATTTACATATTCTTTTGTATTCATTTGGTGACCAATTTATATCAACATATGCAAGTTATACGTGAATATCCTACCCTTTTCTCCTTTTTCGATGATTATTCTTCTTCTTCGTTGAGATGTTCTTTGACATGTTTGTTGTTTGCAATTAGTGGAGTTAATGATTACTTGTATATACATGGTTACCTAGGTAGTGAGTTTTGTGTGCATATGTTTTATGTTTTATCAATGATTGTGTTTGTATTTTCATGTGTATAGTTTGTCTATGTTTTAAAATGTGTATCAATGTGTGGTACATATTTTTCTTTTATCAATGATTTATTGTGTGTATGTTTTCATATCTACACTCTATGGGTTTTACTATGTGGTATATTGTTGTATAGTGTATGTGTATATCTTTTGGTGTGTTATGGTATGTGCTTTTTATGTGAAATAATATGTTTTTATTAAGTGTATTTCTCTGTGTACTGTGTACTTTTCTTTTATCAATATGTTTGTACACTTTTTGTGTTTTTCTGTGTATTAGTGTGCTGTGTATTTTTCTTTCATCAATGCATCTTTGTAGGCTTGTTTTTGCGTGCATTGTATGTGTGCGCATGTTGATGGGACTTTAGGCGGCTCAGCAGCCCCTAAATCGACACATGGATAGATGTATCCGTTATGGAACCTAAAAAGGCATCGAGAGGTGATGCCGAGGAGTAATAGCTCGGGGGAGCCGAGTATATATACTGACACCTGCATTTAAGATGACTTGACAGCTCATTAATAGAGACGTGAGTAAATATGACAGGATCATTAATGAGCCCCAACATCCTTAAGACCCAACCTGACAGTCATGATTGCAAAGCATTGATGGCTATGGTGTCAAGCATATCTCCTCGATGTATCTAGGGAGGTCCATGGGCCNTCTCACAATATCGAAATTTAAAGTTTTAAAAATTTAGATATTATAAATAATATTTTTTTTTTTTTCATATATTAAGCATATAAGTTTTAAATGATAAAGTAATGCAAACGACAGAGAAGTTAGTAAGTGTCAACCTAGTTAGGATTTATTCATTCTATTGGATGTAGTTCATTATTTTATTTTTATCTATTTTGACTTTACTTTTGATTCAAANTGGTCTGCAATTGGTGAGTTAATGATTACTTGTATATACATAGTTACCTAGGTAGTGAGTTTTGTATGTATATGTTTTATGTTTTATCAATGATTGTGTTTGTATTTTCATGTGTATGGTTTGTCTGTGTTTAAAAATGTGTATCGGTATGTGATATGTATTTTTCTTTTATCAATGATTTTTTGTTTGTATATTTTCATATCTACACTCCGTTGGTTTTACTATGTGGTGTATCGTTGTATAGTCTATATGTATATCTTTTGATGTGTTATGACGTGTTTTTTATGTAAAACAGTGTAGTTTTATTCTGTGTGTACTGTGTACTGTGTACTTTGTACTTTTCTTTTATCAATGTATTTGTACACTTTGTGTGTGATTTTTTGTGTATTAGTGTGTTGTGAATTGTTCTTCTATCAATGCATTTTTTGGCGTGTTATGGTATGTACTATTTATATGAAACAATGTGTTTTTTGTTTATTAAAATGTGTTTTTATTATGTGTATCTTTGTGTGTACTGTATACTTTCTTCAGTGAATGTATTTGTACATTTTGTATGTGTTTTTTGTATATTTGTATGTTTTGTATTTTGCTTCGGTCAATGCATCTTTTCGTTTGTTATGGTATGTGTTTTTTATGTGAAAAAGTTTATTTTTTATGTGTATCTCTGTGTGTGCTGTGTACTTTTCTTTTATCAATGTATGTGTACACTTTGTGTGTATTTTTCTATGTATTAGTGTGCCGTGTATTTTTCTTCTATCAATGCATCTTTGTAGGCTTGTTCTTGTATGCTATGCGTGTGTGCAGTGTTTATCTTGGATGTTATTTATGTCCTTGTAGTGGAGTTAATATTAATTGGAGTGCATACTAGGGAGAAAACCATAATTTTGCTCTCATTTTTACAAGTCAAATCTATATTAAAAACTATAAATTTGAATTTTGAGTTTTCCCATAAGTAAAATTTGATTTACATATTCTTTTGTATTCATTTGGTGACCAATTTATATCAACATATGCAAGTTATACGTGAATATCCTACCCTTTTCTCCTTTTTCGATGATTATTCTTCTTCTTCGTTGAGATGTTCTTTGACATGTTTGTTGTTTGCAATTAGTGGAGTTAATGATTACTTGTATATACATGGTTACCTAGGTAGTGAGTTTTGTGTGCATATGTTTTATGTTTTATCAATGATTGTGTTTGTATTTTCATGTGTATAGTTTGTCTATGTTTTAAAATGTGTATCAATGTGTGGTACATATTTTTCTTTTATCAATGATTTATTGTGTGTATGTTTTCATATCTACACTCTATGGGTTTTACTATGTGGTATATTGTTGTATAGTGTATGTGTATATCTTTTGGTGTGTTATGGTATGTGCTTTTTATGTGAAATAATATGTTTTTATTAAGTGTATTTCTCTGTGTACTGTGTACTTTTCTTTTATCAATATGTTTGTACACTTTTTGTGTTTTTCTGTGTATTAGTGTGCTGTGTATTTTTCTTTCATCAATGCATCTTTGTAGGCTTGTTTTTGCGTGCATTGTATGTGTGCGCATGTTGATGGGACTTTAGGCGGCTCAGCAGCCCCTAAATCGACACATGGATAGATGTATCCGTTATGGAACCTAAAAAGGCATCGAGAGGTGATGCCGAGGAGTAATAGCTCGGGGGAGCCGAGTATATATACTGACACCTGCATTTAAGATGACTTGACAGCTCATTAATAGAGACGTGAGTAAATATGACAGGATCATTAATGAGCCCCAACATCCTTAAGACCCAACCTGACAGTCATGATTGCAAAGCATTGATGGCTATGGTGTCAAGCATATCTCCTCGATGTATCTAGGGAGGTCCATGGGCCGAGTTACTCGTGGGTCCTATTACCCACAGGTCTTGTTACACGGCCCTAAAAAAATAGGCCCGATAGTTAGCCCACCCGAGCCCAATATTCTTAAAAAGAAGGCTTGGATTTGCCCCCAAACCCATTACCCGGCTCGAAGCCCGCCCATCAAGCCCAACCCACCCACCCACCATTCCTTTGAAAAAAAGTTATAGTTTTAGACCATTAAATTTGAAACAAGTCTCACAATATCGAAATTTAAAGTTTTAAAAATTTAGATATTATAAATAATATTTTTTTTTTTTTCATATATTAAGCATATAAGTTTTAAATGATAAAGTAATGCAAACGACAGAGAAGTTAGTAAGTGTCAACCTAGTTAGGATTTATTCATTCTATTGGATGTAGTTCATTATTTTATTTTTATCTATTTTGACTTTACTTTTGATTCAAAAATATAATTTACACAAATATAAAGTTACAAAAATATTCATTATTTTTAATTTACACAAAGCTCGGCCCGGCCAGGCCGATTAGTCACTTGGGTTAAGGTTTGGATCTACACTACCCAGACCCGGCTTGAAAAAAATTTCGCTGGCATTGCGTGGCTCGGCCCACGGACACCTCTAGGTGTATCCTGGGGTACTGTTCCCCGAACATTGGAGGCTTGGGAGTAAGTGTCAAGCATCAATCAGAGGACTTAAATGACCGGGGGATAGGGCCATAAGTGATCGGCATATCCTGAGCAGTCATCCTATCACCTGAGTAAACTAGACACGAAGATCTGAGTGGAGAACACTCATTACGCATAGATAAGAGTGCAAGTTATTAAATGTCGAGATGGGACTCCATGTCTTTGCACTCATTGCTAATCCATGTATAAATACTCTTCAAAAAAATGAACAAAAGTACGTAAGACTAAACTGAAAAAAGCGAAACACTGTGCTAAAGCCTCCAAACTTCTACTGACTTAAGTTTCGGAGGGAATAAGTTAGGTGTTCACCTAGCCCCTTTTCTGATCTCTTGGTTGTTTTAGCTTCATCGTCGAGAGGATCGCTATCTCTATTTATTTTAGGAAATCTCCTGTGCAATTTGGCGCTGTCTGTGGGAAGCATACAAGTTTTCCCTGTTGCGATTGCTTCATGGTGAACACACGATCCCAAGGTGATGGGGGAGGCTCACGCGTGAGAAACGCAGAAGCTACCCGGCTCTTGACGGTCACAGAATCAGGCTCCTTGAGCCAATCAAGAGGAGGCAAGCATACCTCACAACGAACGTTTCCTGTGGATCAGGGCCTCCTGACTCGTGAAATCGTTGAGTTGGTGGAAAAGCAGATAGAAAACCGCCTTAAGCAACTTAAGAAGAATAATGCCAAGGTACAAGATCGGATCGATGATTTTGAGCAATCAGGGAGTGCCAGTTGGCGAAGTAGTAAGCAACAAGACCGAAGGTCTAGTCATGGCGATTCCATGGGCGTGAGGCTAGATGCCCCTAGGAGGAGCCTGCGCAAGCACACGGTCGGCGAGCGATACCCATTCGACTGGGAAAGGCCTTCTCCCGGAGAAGGATTAGAGTGGGGTCACCACAGGGCGAGCTTATCCCATACGAAGTCCACTGCGAGGGGGCCTAGAAAAGTAAGGCCCTGAGAGGACCTCTGAGCACGCTCGGATGCCAAGCGTCGGAGACCTAACCCCTAGGGGGATNCCCACCTTTCCTTTGAAAAAAAGTTATAGTTTTAGACCATTAAATTTGAAACAAGTCTCACAATATCGAAATTTAAAGTTTTAAAAATTTAGATATTATAAATAATATTTTTTTTTTTTTCATATATTAAGCATATAAGTTTTAAATGATAAAGTAATGCAAACGACAGAGAAGTTAGTAAGTGTCAACCTAGTTAGGATTTATTCATTCTATTGGATGTAGTTCATTATTTTATTTTTATCTATTTTGACTTTACTTTTGATTCAAAAATATAATTTACACAAATATAAAGTTACAAAAATATTCATTATTTTTAATTTACACAAAGCTCGGCCCGGCCAGGCCGATTAGTCACTTGGGTTAAGGTTTGGATCTACACTACCCAGACCCGGCTTGAAAAAAATTTCGCTGGCATTGCGTGGCTCGGCCCACGGACACCTCTAGGTGTATCCTGGGGTACTGTTCCCCGAACATTGGAGGCTTGGGAGTAAGTGTCAAGCATCAATCAGAGGACTTAAATGACCGGGGGATAGGGCCATAAGTGATCGGCATATCCTGAGCAGTCATCCTATCACCTGAGTAAACTAGACACGAAGATCTGAGTGGAGAACACTCATTACGCATAGATAAGAGTGCAAGTTATTAAATGTCGAGATGGGACTCCATGTCTTTGCACTCATTGCTAATCCATGTATAAATACTCTTCAAAAAAATGAACAAAAGTACGTAAGACTAAACTGAAAAAAGCGAAACACTGTGCTAAAGCCTCCAAACTTCTACTGACTTAAGTTTCGGAGGGAATAAGTTAGGTGTTCACCTAGCCCCTTTTCTGATCTCTTGGTTGTTTTAGCTTCATCGTCGAGAGGATCGCTATCTCTATTTATTTTAGGAAATCTCCTGTGCAATTTGGCGCTGTCTGTGGGAAGCATACAAGTTTTCCCTGTTGCGATTGCTTCATGGTGAACACACGATCCCAAGGTGATGGGGGAGGCTCACGCGTGAGAAACGCAGAAGCTACCCGGCTCTTGACGGTCACAGAATCAGGCTCCTTGAGCCAATCAAGAGGAGGCAAGCATACCTCACAACGAACGTTTCCTGTGGATCAGGGCCTCCTGACTCGTGAAATCGTTGAGTTGGTGGAAAAGCAGATAGAAAACCGCCTTAAGCAACTTAAGAAGAATAATGCCAAGGTACAAGATCGGATCGATGATTTTGAGCAATCAGGGAGTGCCAGTTGGCGAAGTAGTAAGCAACAAGACCGAAGGTCTAGTCATGGCGATTCCATGGGCGTGAGGCTAGATGCCCCTAGGAGGAGCCTGCGCAAGCACACGGTCGGCGAGCGATACCCATTCGACTGGGAAAGGCCTTCTCCCGGAGAAGGATTAGAGTGGGGTCACCACAGGGCGAGCTTATCCCATACGAAGTCCACTGCGAGGGGGCCTAGAAAAGTAAGGCCCTGAGAGGACCTCTGAGCACGCTCGGATGCCAAGCGTCGGAGACCTAACCCCTAGGGGGATGGAGATGAGGACGGGCAAATCATTTTCCCGTTCGTTCGGACAATCCAGGAGACCGAAATGTCAAAAAAGTTCACCGTCCTCCGATTCAAGGTTTATAATGGGAGAACAGATCCCGAGAGCCATCTACGACAGTACAAGTAGTTGATGTCCATTTATGACATTGATCAAAGACTATTGTGCCGAGTTTTTTTCATGAGCTTGGGGGACATTGTAATAGAGTGGTACGAGAACTTAGCCCCAAAGAGCATTAAATCTTGAAAGCAAATAATCGAGCTCTTCGTAGTATGATTCATCACAGTAGCAAATGGCCGAATGACATCGGCATCGGCACTTTACTGACACTCAAACGGAGAAGTGGAGAGTCCCTTCGGCAATATACAATTAGGTACTAGGAGGAAGTTAACGAGGTCGAGGCCTGCTCAGATGCCATGGCTGCAGCGACATTTTGGCTGGGATTGTTCGGAGACACTGACCTCTATAGATCTCTTACTAAGAGAGCTCCAGGAGATATGGAGGACTTGGTGGTCTGGATAAATAACTACGTCAGGGTGGAAGAAGAATCCATGATACCCGAGGGTAGGGCCTCGGTGCTGAGGAAAAGGGAGAAGGAGCCACCACCTATAAGGAGAGGGGTACCCATCCCGCCTCCAAATCGTTTGTCTTTTCAAGGGGTGAACACTGTCTTTAAGGAACCCATTTATAAGATACTGCACAAGATAAAGGAGAAGTCTTTCTTTAAGTGGCCGCCGAAGATGCAAGGGGACCCGTCATTGAGGGATTCGACTTTTCGATGTTCTTATCATAGGGATGTGGGGCATTTAACTGAAGATTGTAGGGTGTACAAGTCTTTCCTCTAGCCCAAGATGGGCATCTCTGGGAGTTCATTGAAAAGACACCCGCTAGGGGTTCCACGGGAGGAGCCGACGCATCTCAGGAAGTGGCGACCGTGATTAAAGTGATTCACGCTTGCACGGTTGAGAGACCAACATATAATTTCCTCTGAGTCGACCTCCAGAGGGTCTCTCAAGTAGTGAAAGTGGAGGAAGGAAGGTGTGAGGAGCAATCGTCCAAGAGACCTCAGTATGAAGCCGAGGTCATCCATTTCTCTAATGCTGACCTGGGCGAGTTAGTACTCCTGCATGATGATGCTTTGGTGATTACCCTTCGAGTCAACAAGTACGATGTCAAAAAGAACTTGGTAGACTCGGGTAGTTCATTCGTGTGATGTATAACGATCTCTTTTGCAAAATGGGGTTCATCCAAAGGGACTTAAAGCCAGTAAGGACCCCCCTCATTGGTTTCAATGGTTCCTGCGCCTTTTTCCTCAGAAAAATTACTCTTATAGACTCTGATTCGTCGTATAATGCCATCATGGGTAGAATATGGTTTACATGCGATGAAGGTGGTGCGTTCATCTTACCATCAGAAAATTAAGTTCCCCACACCACAAGGTATCATGGAGATTCGTGGTGACCAGGCATCTTCAAAAAACTATTTTTAAGCTACAGTAAAGACTGGTGTCAATGGTCGAGCTCAGGAGCGTGATCCTGAGACAGTGATGGCTAAATAGCAATCATAGTTCAGTTGGCCGGGGGTGGATGACCCCATTATGGAACCAGTTGATCATTCTATGGAGGCCTTGGTCAGTTTTTTTGAATCTCGAGGACGAAGAAAGATTCTTTTTAATAGGGGCATCATTAGGAGGCACCGAGAAGTCTGACATGATAACCTTTTTAAGCCAGAATTCCAATGTCTTCGCATGGACCCAAACCGAAATGACAGGTGTAAGTGTCAAAGTAATGACTCATCAGCTTCATGTGGAACCATCCTTCAAGCCCATAAGGCAAAAAGCTCAAAGAACGGCGCCACACCATGCAAAGGCCATAGATGAAGAGGTGGACAGATTGTTGGGGACAGGCTCCATCAGAGAGGTACAGTTCTCTCAATGGTTATCCAACACGGTGTGCGCTAAGAAAAAAGAAGGAAATGGCAAGTCTGTGTGGATTTTATGGACTGATGTTGTTCCTTAAGTGTACCTTTACTTCGGGTTCTTCGAGATAACTATGCATTGAGAATAGATCCGATCCAACTTTAACCCCGGCATCGTGCAAGGCCTTGTCCCAGCCATGCTTGAAAGCCTTCTTCTTAGCTTCTTCAAAAGCTGGGACCATTTGATCTTGACAGTTGAGCCACACCTCGCACACCTGTCGGATCTTCTCCTACTCCCCGTCCTTCTCCCCCTCTAGAACTTCCACTTTGGAGGTTAAGGCGTTGCTGATGGACTCGGCCTTGACCAACTTCACGTCGGGAGAACAAGTCTTGAGCTCGGCCTCTTCTATCCTTTTCGTGGCCTCAGCCTCGGCGACCTTTGGCTTTGTCTAGCTCAGAGGTGAGAGCCTCGGCTTTGCGGATTAGGTCGGTGATATGTTTGGTTTGGTCACTGACCGTCATCTCCACCCCTCGGATGTGCTCGTCTTTGCGAGCCAATTCTTTCTGGACATTCCTTGTCGCCTGCTTGTATTCCTAGAAACGGTTAATGATGGCCCCCATCTGCTGGCAGACCTAAAAGGAAAAAATCTAAGTCAGAAATGGCCAGATAAGCAAAAGAAAAAGAAGTTAGAACTATCGACGCACTCACCATCAGATTGTGTTGGACAACTTCTTGGAGAAGCCTGCTATCCCCATAATCTCAATAAACGGCCATGTCGGCCTCGAATTGGAAATTCCCAGCGACGGCGAAGGCAATGTCAGAGGATTGGATAATGGAGTCAGACTACAACACTGGGTGCCCTCCTTATCTATGCTCGGGGGGGCCCACTCGACAGATGTGTCTAGCGGTGGGGTATCATGGCATTGTTTCACCCGATGCTCGTCAGATGGCTCGGAGTCTCGGCTGCGGCAGTCCCTTGACCGATCGTCCGAGGGGGTCCCTTGGTGTCATGGTGGCTGGTCCCTTGGCGGGATCACAGGGTCCTAGGGCTCTTGTTGATATGGTTGTAGTGGTGGCAGTTGTTGACGTGTTGGAGGAGGTGGAGGCGGGACAATTTGGGCGGTGCCAGAATACCCATCGGCTCCCGAGCCTTGCCCTTTTCCCCACCGAAACGGCTTCCAGAGTGTCTGCAATGATGGAAGGAAAGTTGAACATTTCTAGAGAGGGGGTACGTTTAGTGTTTCTATCTGGATTGGCTTTGAGGTTTTTCTCCTTTTCCTTTGAAAAAGAACGATCCTCCTAGATTGAAAGATCAAATGGTAGTGGGACTTGTGAGAATCTGGTGTAGGTTGCGTGGTAGCCGAGTAGTTAGTGTGCGGCTCAGGTGAAAGGGCCGGCTGGATTATGAGACCAAACCTTGATCTAGTCCTTAAACGTTACTTGGGACTTCAAAGGTTGAACAACGTTAGCCTTGTATCCGTCTGCAAAGAAGAACCAGCAATGAGGTCAGGAACAACAAATAAAAGTTGAACTATCTTAGAATATGTGCAATACACACTTGGATCCCTCGGCATTTTGGGGCAGTATAATGCATCATACTCGGGCTCTTCTCCTTTCTCCCAACTGTTGTTGAGCATGATAAGATCCTGAACTAACCTCTTGTCCGAGTCCGGCATGTGGGTCACTAGATATATGGAAGTATCACGTGCTTGAAGGTAGTACTTGCCGCTGACGACTAATTTTAAGTCGTAGCAGAACAGGATTTCGTTTATCCCAAGCCGAGCATTTAGGGCGACTACGCTTAGTACTACTCTATAAAAATTTATGTCGCACTGGAGGGGGAAGAGCCTCAGGTGCATTAACATCTTTAGCAAGAAGGGATGGAAGGGCAATGTAACTCCCCCTTCCATAATAGCCTTGGTATAGAAGGGCATGAACTCTACACACCCTATATCTCTCCTATGGAAGACAGGATCAAAGGAGAAGGTAAAAACAGGCTGAAGGATGTGGTATTTTTCCCTAAAGGTTTGGATATTGGATTCTTTTACCTCAGTCCTCCTCAACCTATGGTTGTCCCTAGCCCTGACAGGTTCTCTAATTACTGTTTTGCGTATTCTAGCCATGGGTGGAGTCTAAGAGAAATGCAGAGGAAGGATGGACAAATGAGAAAGAAAATCAAGAGGGGGAAGTACTTACAGTTTGGATATCTTCAAGAAGAGTGCTCGGGGGAATAAGAATGGGTGCACGAAAATTGAAGAAGGGTGCTCGGGAGTTAATTGCTGAGAGGAAGATCGAAGATGCATAGTCTGCAAATAATGAAATGATTTCCTATTTATACCTTGCAATAGGAACGGGAATTGAGGAGGCATTTCATAATTTGAAAATTTGAAAAGGGCGGTGCCGGACGTGCAAATAATCGCCCCTGTAAATCAGGCGTGTTTGGCAAGCTTCCACTCTTCTCGCGTCAACTGTCCCACGTTGCAAGGAAAATGAAGGCTGGGAGACAGTTGATGGGACTCTAGGCACCTCAACAGCCCCCAAATCGACATGTGAAAAGAAGTAGCCATTATGGAATCTAAAAAGGTGTCGAGAGGTGATGCCGAGGAGTAATAGCTCGGAGGAACTGAGTACATATAGTGACACTAGTATTTAAGATGACTTGACAGCTTATTAATGGAGACGTGAGTGAATATGACAGGACCATTAATGAGCTCCTGCATCCTCGAGATCCAAACTGACAGTCATGATTGTAAAGCATTGATGGCTATAGTACCGAGCATATCTTATCGGCGTATCCCGGGGAACTGTTCCCCGAGCATTTGGGGGATCGAAAGTAGGTGTAAAGCGTTGATCAGAGGACTTAAATGACTGGGGGATAGGGTCATAAATGCTCGGCATATCTTGAGCAGTCATCCTATTGTCCGAGTAAACTAGGCACGAAAATCTAAGTAGAGAACACTCATTATGCATGGATAAGATTGCAAGTCATTAAATGTCGAGATGAGACTCCATGTCCTTGCACTCATTGGTAATCCATGTATAATTACTCCTCAGAAAAATGAACAAAGGTACGCAAGACTAAATTAAAAAAAGCGAAACACTGTGCTAAAGCCTCCAAACTTCTACTGACTTAAGTTTCGGAGGGGATAAGCCAGATGTTCACCCAGCCCCTTTTCTGACCTCTTGGTTGTTTCTAGTTTATCGTCGAGAGGATCGCTATCTCTATTCATTACAGGAAATCTCCCGTGCACATGTGTTTATCATTGGAGGTTATTCATGACCTTGTAGTCGAGTTAGTATTAATTGGAGCATACTAGATAGAGAATCATAATCTTGCTCTTGTTTTTCCCAACCACATCTATGTTAGAAACTGTAGATTTGAATTTTGAGTTCTCCCACGAGTCAAATTTGATTTATATGGTCTTTTGTTTTTATTTGGTGATCAATTTTATATCAACATATCAAGTCATTTATATATATGTCGATAAAGATGGAGACGCACCCATGTTTCTTGTAGTGATGTTATTCATTTGCTAAGCAATTTTTGTCTTATGTTTGGTGTAATTTTTGTGGTCGTTGCTTGGATCAGAAAGAAAGTGGAGATATAGAAAGGAGAAAAAAAAATGGAATTGAGAGATCGTTGAGACATTCGTGGATTGTAATTGGTGAAGCTAATGATTACTCATTGAGAGATCTTTGTCCAATGCTCATTCCACTTCTGGCATTGATCATGGCTCTTCAGTTGACCGCCCAGCTCTCGTTGTCTCTAATAGCAACAATAGTGGTACTCATGGTGGTCGCAGGAGATGTAATGGAAGGTGTACTCGTCCTCGTGTATGTACTCATTGTAGTCGTATCAACCACATTGTTGATTATTGTTAGAATTTATATGGCAAGCCATCCAGTATTACTAATTTTTAGAATTTTATGCTACTGCTTGCTAACTTTTATGTTACGAGGAGCTGAGTTTAGCAGGGCAATAGAGGAAGAAGTACAGGTAAAGAGTTATTCTTGCCTTAAGTTTCCATTTATTTGTATTCCATGTTTAAAGCTAGATATCAACCGTAGGAGAGCACCTTCTGGGTGTTAATAACACGAGTTGGTAATCCTTTTTACATATGCTTCTGTGTGGACCTATATCATGCTCACACACCTTTGAATGTGCAAGTGTGTATGCTTTTCATACAGCTCATATGTATGCCTCTTTACATGCATGCATATTTGTACATTTGTGGGCCTCCCCAGCGCCTACTTGTGGCAATTACGTGGCTACGTATGATTATCGTTGTATGCATATCTTCACTACCTTTGAATATGTGAGTTGAATGTAAAATAAAATATTTTTCCTTTTTTCATGTACATTTTCGTGTAGAAAATATCTAGTCTACGTATAAAGAGAGCTCACAATTATATAACCTTTGAAAAAAATAAGGGTTGATGTTAGTTGTGAAACTTTCACACCCCTTTTAAATTGATTGAGAACCTGGAGGATGCAATGCCAAAATAGACTGTGTATCTAGATCTGTATTTGGATGTCAGATATACCTAGAGTAAGGAAAGTTACCTCTCTGCTGAATTTTAGTATGAATGATGCCATGTTGTAAACACCTAGCAATCCAATTTGTAGTACTGCTTTGGCCTTTTGGCACTCGGTGTTCCAACTTTATTATTCTTACAAGTAGTCACAAATCGTCTGCATAAATTTTTTTCCCCCTACATTTCTCTTTTAGAAATTTCTATAGAGATTTGTACTGTTACCAATTTTGTGAATAAGAGGCTATATCTGAGGAGTTTTTCACATGATATGATTGAAAATGTGTTAGAAATAAGGATACACATGTTAGAGAGGTGATGAACCCTCTTGTTGATGTGCTTCCCATTGATGCGAGTGCAACACTAGTTGATTTCCAAAACTTGTGGGTGACTATCAGTATTTCAGGTATGTAAACTTGTCAATTGGTGGATATATATTTCCTAGTACAACACGCTAAGAGATGTGCATATATGTTCGTAGGGTGGCTGTTTTTGAGCAGCGTGTTGATAATATAGTGGGCATTGTGTATGCAATGGATCTTCTACATTATGTTCAAAAGGTTGGTTAATTACAGCTTCCATCCTTCCTTATCCAATTAATGTTGCTTCTTGTTTCTAATCATACACAATCTCTCATAATACGCAGAATTTCTATTTTTGATTTTGATGGGTGAATTTCTAGAAATTTCTGCTGTGGGAGATATGGCACACAGACCTGCATACTTTGTGCCTGGTAATTTGAACTTAGTTGTGTTCTCTGCTCTAACCTTCCACTTCCGATGAAATTTCTTGTAAATTGTTGTTGTTTAATATCTCCAATAGAATATTGAAGTGTGTTATCATGATGTTATTTTGGTGGTTCATTCTTAAGTTCATTCTCTAAATATCCTTTGATGTCTACTTAGCAAAAGAAAAATACGATTTCGTCCTCTAAACTAGTCTAAAGCTTTAGCAGTTCTTTTAATTCCTGTATCTCTACTGCAGTCAGAAATTGACAGTGCCAAAGAAATTTACCTCTCACCCATGTGAAGACCCGGATACTAAGTTTTCAGTAAAGGATGCATCTTCTGATGGTTATGCGACCAAAGTCTGCCAATTTTTGCTTCTGCGATTATGCATAAGACTGAGGGTAAATATGGATAGAAAGAGATACATATATCTTGGAGAGGGAGAAGAAAAGAAGTAACATCCTTGATTATTGGAATGTTGAGATTCTAAAAATGTTGAGATCACAGAAAAGTGGGAGCAAATTACAAATTTGATGATGGGAGCCATATCAATATGTGAAATTGTATCAGGAAGGGTGAAAGAATTCTCAAACAGAACTGATAGGAAATAAAAAACTCTAAATAAGTATTTTCTTGGATACTAGACCCATATTTCATGACTTATCTAGTGTGTGGAGTCAAATCAGGGTATACTTACCTTCTTAGGATAATGTTGGGTTTCCATGAAGGCTAGATTGGTAACCCACAATTTTTCTGAAGACCATGTATTCTTCTGATTGCAAAATGCTTTGTAGAGTTTTGCTTATTTAGAAATCACTCAACATTGCCCCAGCAAGGTGTTGGTCCTAAAATCTGTATACTTATTTAGAAATCACTCAACATTGCCCCAACAAGGTGTTGTTCCTAAAATCCGAATACTAGTTATATTATTACCGGCCTCTGGACACATGCATAGATAATATTTTGCCTTCAAATCACAGATTCAATGTCAGTATGGAACCTTCTTAGAGAGTTCCGCATCAGGAAGGTGCACATGGTTGTTGTTCTTAATGAATGTGGTGGAACTGTGGGAGTACATAAATACCCTCGTCTGTATACTATTCAAGAAAATTCTTTCTACTCCGTTGTGGTTTATGTGTTGTGCTGTTTGTGCCGATTTTTCTTGTTATGACTAATATCTCCATCTTGTTTAGAACCCTGAATTTCTTCTCTATTTTTCTTCCCTGAATTATACAGATGGTGACCTTTGAAGATGTGGAGTAAATTGTTGGTGAAATCTTTGATGAAAATGATTTGAAAGTAAGGTTCACTTAAATTTTGTGTTTCAATGTCCATTTTTCTCTTTTTTCTTTCTTTCTTTTTAATTTCTTTCAGGTTTTGGTTTTTGAATATCCACCAATTTATTTTTTTATCTGCTTCCTCACTGATATTTTTTGCATCCTTATTCTAATTTACTATCAATATCGGGGATTTTAACTCCGTGGTAATGGGATGATATTTATACACTAGTTATTGCTTGTGCTTAAAGGCACAAAGTAATAAAAAATGGTAAATAATAAACATATTTGTATTCATATCTAAAATCAAATCATAAATATAGAGGAAAAATAAATGAACTAAGCGTCAGTCGTAGTGGGGGTGAGAAAAGTGGTGGGCGACAATGATAGTGGTAGTGGTAAGAGACGGTAATGGTTGTGGTAGGTGGCAATAACCGTGGTGATGGGAGGTGGTGGTGGTGGCAGCGACGGTGGTGATGGTGGTGGGGGGGGCGGCATCGACGGTGGTGGTGATGGTGGGGGTGGTGGTAGTAGAGGTAGTGGTGGGACGGTTTCAAACACTATTTTTTTTAAAGTATTTATGATAAATAATTTTTAAAAGTACTTTTAAAAAGTCGCTCCAAACACACACCCTTAGGGACTTATTTTTCCTATTAAATTTAGGACATTAATATTAGTCGTTAGATTAACTTTAAAGTAAAATTTAAAGCGATCTCAACCGTGAATAACAAAAGTCATTTTGTTTATCTTTTGAGATTTGAATTATAAGCTACTTTATTATATAGATATAAAAATTCTATGTAATTTAGCTAGTGTCTCACTCCCAGAGAATTCAATGTTTCTATGCCTGACAAAGGAAATTTGGGGCAACAAACATAAGTGAAAGGTAGTATTTACAGTATCAAAAGGAGATGAACAGTATCAGGTAGAATTATTGCATAGTGTTAGGTGAGTGAGGTAAACTAAAGTAGCAAAAATTCATCACAAATAAATTGAGATTGTTTTGGACATTGCACGAAATCCAATCAGTGCATTAGTGAAGCAAAATAACATGATAACTGTTAATGAAAAAGCTAGACCAAAATATGGAGTGAGGAAGTAAAGAAGAAGGATATGATTACTTATAATTTGGCAAAGGATATAGCCCTTGGCAGATCAGACTGGTGAGAAGGAATTCTTTGAGCTGATCCAAATAATTGGGACAAGGCTTGGTTCGGTTTAGTTTGGTTTGTGAGATGAATAGTCAACTTCAACTAGCAGGTTGTGGTGAAAGGAGGATTTTGTAGCCCTTCAGTTATAATTACATTATGGAAACCCTACTCAAATTTTGTGCTAAAAGTGCCTTTAGATATGATAAGTTTGCAGAATGGTTCCTCTATATGCATTACTCAATTTCAGATTCAGCATTCAATGACCTTTTGGTTTTTACTTGTTCAGATGTGGTTCATGAATAGAAAGCTAAGAAGAAGACATTCACCGTGTGGTGGATAAGAGGCTAACAGGGATTGGATGAAAAAAATTGTCTACGAGGAGAAAAGGTATGGATGTACTACACTACATATAGTTCGATTTCAGTCAAATATTTGGTGATCATTGACTTACCTAATGTGCAAGAGTTTTGATATTTTTATCTGTCAACCTCCTCTTAGTTCATGCTTATGTACTTGTTTCGAGGAAAAGGTTACTGTGAGATTAACGGTGGTAGAAATATTAGAGTCACAGAAGAAACGAAGCACTGGAACCATCTGATAAATGCTATTGACCTCCTATTAATTACTCCCTAAAAGATCTCAATGAATGCCACTGGTATTTTTTATTATAAAGAGCTTTAGCTGCAATTTGGAATTGTGAGTTGGCATGCCTTTGCACTTGTTTCATGGTTTGCCTTATTCTTTGGCTTTTTCCTTGATCCTTTTTTTAACCCCCTCTCTCTTGTAGTTTGTGATCTGAAGGCTTGCATTTGGGACAAGACTTTGTTAAGTTGAGAATGATCTGATGGCCAACAGCAAGTATACAAGCTGCATGGCAGGCCTTTGGGCTGCTGATCTGTCTCCAGAGGTTTGCGAATCCTTTAACAAGATATCTGTGGCAACAATGCTGCAATTTGTACAGGTCAATCAAAGGTAACTTGATGCCAAGTCAAACCTTTGTCAGCCTTCAACTTGATTGCCTCCTCGACTGGGTGGAGAACCTCTACAGTAATGCATTCTGTGTTGTTCCAAAAACGACATTGTTTTTCTATACAAAACATCATTTTGTGTGTGAAACAAGATGGTTGTGGAAACAATGCCTCTGCTGAGCCGAGGAACTCTACCTCCTATGGCCCCAACATAATGTATCGTTGACACCCACCCAACTCCTAAAACCCGCAAGAAGAAATTTGTGTAGTTCCAACATCGAAGGTAGTGGACTTAACCCTTTATGACTTACTATTTAGATGCACTCATTCATGTCCTTTTAACTATTTAGCATGCATTACACTCCATCATTTGGTAATTTGGATAGCTTATAGTAGTATGACAATGATCTTTTTTTTACAATTTTTTAGGGTAGGTGGTGCCCCATGGACTCGATCCATCCTTATCCGGGATATGCTTTAAATTGAAAAAACTATGTAACGAGCTCTAAAGGCAACTAATTATATATGAAGTTGGCTTGGGTTTTGGTTAGTCAATCTATTCATGTGTGATATGTTCCTGCAAACCTACTACTCTTTTTTGCATTTTTTATGAATAAATATGTGTAAGAACTAAGAAGCTTACAATTTTTTGTTCTAATCTATGGGTTTGATTGATTATTCTTTGTGGTTCGACTGGTAGTGGGTGACGGCGGTCATGTCCACCACCATTGTTTTATTCAGAATGGTTGCAAATTCTTGTTGTAAATATATATAGAGAGAGACAGTTGTTGGGTTTATCACGAAATAATTTAAAATAAAAAATCAAGTAACAAGAAACGCGGAGGTAACTATCGAAATCAAAATCATCCTATTTCGATGTAGATGACATGTATTTGATCAAATTATAGAGAAGATTAATCGAGATGTGCATAAGTTAATAAGAATTATTAACATTGGATTGTAAACAAGTGAATTTAGTAAATTGGTCAAATAAATGGGTTGCCTTGAGTTAATAAGAATGTTTTTTTTTTTTTTTTTGTTTTTATCAATAATAATGATTTAGATGTGTAACTTAGACCTTATATGAGCCAACTAAAGATATGAAAATATTAACTTAAATGAGCGTATAACGCATAATCGAAAGGAATGATGAAAACAAATTTATATAATCGACTTCAAATAATTGGGATATAAGACTTTATTTAATTTGATTTAGTTTGTGAACCAATTAAAGGAAATCAAGCAGTTTTTTGGCCTAGAATACTACTTGACACTAGTTTTATGATTTTAAAGTGGAATTATTCGCATTCATATTAATTTAATCTACTTATTAATAGTATTAATAAACTATGTCATCTTGAATTTATGTTGTCTACAATTAGATTCGTGTGATAGAATGAAATAATTATTTCTGATTTCTTATATATTATTATTATTATCGATGGAAGTTTGAGGAGATGGATCATGAGATTCAAATATGCGATCTTAAGGTCTAATAGAACCCGAGTAACTAGGGTTCGAGTTATTTTGGGCAAAGTTCAATTTTTAAATAAGTCGAATTTAAATAATTTTTTATATTCATTTAAAAAAATAATCTTAAAAGTTTTGTTCAAGCTTGTAAAAAATTAGTTTCTTTATATGTAAAATAATCAAATTATTCAAACTCAACTTAAATTTAATAATTTTTTAATATCATTTAAAAAAATTAGTTTGACATCCTCAATAATTAATCCTAGTAACAATAAAAACGATAACTATTAAATAAACCACGTGGGCCCTCTTTTATAATATCAGTAGAAGTCCAGTGGGTACGAAAAAAAAAAAAAAGTCGTCGATATGATTTGACTAGGACGTCCAACCAAGTGTGGGACGGAAAAAATGAACAAATTGCCGTTGAAGTGGGAAACACATACATTATGGTTCCGTTCCGTTACGTTACGTTACGTTACGTTACGGACGATGGACCGTCCAAATTATTCAATTCTAATTTCTACCCATTCGCCCATGTAAAATAATGGTGGAAACATTTCTGTGACCCAANTTTTTTTTTTTTTTTTTGTTTTTATCAATAATAATGATTTAGATGTGTAACTTAGACCTTATATGAGCCAACTAAAGATATGAAAATATTAACTTAAATGAGCGTATAACGCATAATCGAAAGGAATGATGAAAACAAATTTATATAATCGACTTCAAATAATTGGGATATAAGACTTTATTTAATTTGATTTAGTTTGTGAACCAATTAAAGGAAATCAAGCAGTTTTTTGGCCTAGAATACTACTTGACACTAGTTTTATGATTTTAAAGTGGAATTATTCGCATTCATATTAATTTAATCTACTTATTAATAGTATTAATAAACTATGTCATCTTGAATTTATGTTGTCTACAATTAGATTCGTGTGATAGAATGAAATAATTATTTCTGATTTCTTATATATTATTATTATTATCGATGGAAGTTTGAGGAGATGGATCATGAGATTCAAATATGCGATCTTAAGGTCTAATAGAACCCGAGTAACTAGGGTTCGAGTTATTTTGGGCAAAGTTCAATTTTTAAATAAGTCGAATTTAAATAATTTTTTATATTCATTTAAAAAAATAATCTTAAAAGTTTTGTTCAAGCTTGTAAAAAATTAGTTTCTTTATATGTAAAATAATCAAATTATTCAAACTCAACTTAAATTTAATAATTTTTTAATATCATTTAAAAAAATTAGTTTGACATCCTCAATAATTAATCCTAGTAACAATAAAAACGATAACTATTAAATAAACCACGTGGGCCCTCTTTTATAATATCAGTAGAAGTCCAGTGGGTACGAAAAAAAAAAAAAAGTCGTCGATATGATTTGACTAGGACGTCCAACCAAGTGTGGGACGGAAAAAATGAACAAATTGCCGTTGAAGTGGGAAACACATACATTATGGTTCCGTTCCGTTACGTTACGTTACGTTACGTTACGGACGATGGACCGTCCAAATTATTCAATTCTAATTTCTACCCATTCGCCCATGTAAAATAATGGTGGAAACATTTCTGTGACCCAATAACGACAACCCCCCACTAACCTTTCTAAATATTTCAATTCCACCCCCATATTTTATATATAATCCCCTATATATACATATACATACACACACATGTACAGGTGACTCTCTCTCCCCCCCCTTCTCTCTCTCTCGCTCGCTCTTTTCGTCTTCTGCGGTGATCATTTTCTGTCAAGAAATCTTTCTCGTTGTAAATTCATGTCGGTATGTATCGGTTTTCTGGTTCTAAAAGTTTCTGGATTCCTATTTTAAGCGTTAGTTTTATATTTTGGTCCTTGGATGGTTTTGATTCAGCTCTTTGACGGTGATGTGAAACTATATTTATTGTTTTTTCCCTTTTTTTTCGGTTTTGTTTACTCGTGGCCTTGTTAATTTGAATTTTGTGTTGAATGGATGGTTTTATTTTGATCATTTGATCTTTTAGTATTTGATGCGAGTTTGCTTTGATTTGAAGCACAGAGGCATAATTATCAATTACTTATATATACTTTTGATTAGTTCTTGATTTTAACCGATTAATATCACTGTGCAATCGACCTTTACTTTCTGATTCTGTATATTTAGAACTCCAGGCTTTTAGGTCAATTGAATTGATATGTGCAATCGAACTCGCTTTCTGATTCTGTATATTTTGAAGTCCAGGCTTTTAGATCAATTGAATTAGCATGTGCAATTCTTACACTAAGTTAGCTATCTATGGGTTACTTTTTGATATGATGGTAATTATGTTGCCTGAGTTTGTCAATCAATTCAGCACATGTGCTGTTTTTTTTTTTAAGCCGGAGTAGTTGGGCAAGCCAATAAAAAAAAAAAACAGATCTGCTGTTAGTATCTGATTTCTTCATCCTCTTATTTCCCTATGGTTCATACACTATGCTTTTCAATTTTGTCAGAGAGTGGGGGAATTACAAGAGGATTGAGTGCCACATGTTGCAAATCCCATCAAGTGAAACCCATGCATCCTATTAATAATAAAACTAACAATACCTGTGATGCCTTTTGTTTCAAGGAGTAGTGAGGCTTGTGTAGAACTGAATTGAATAGGTGCAGAGCTTCGTTTGACTACTCGGGCCCAAAAAACATTTAAGTATCATATGAGTATGTTCAAATTGACCCTCCATGTTGGATTTTTATAGTTTCTCACACTAAGCTTCTGTGGAGAGTGCAACTTATAACTGTACATGTTCTCTGACGTGGGTTCTATTTTTCGGGGGTTGAAAAAACCTAATTTGTGATGGATTAAGGGATGGGAATCATGCCTATTTGGGTTGGACAGGAATTGAACTTGCATTGCAGTTAGAAAATTTGGTGGATGAATCACAATGTAGTGTCTAGTGAAGCAGAGTGGAGGCTTGGTTGTGATAGTTACGTCCAGAGAAGTGTATGAAATGTATGAAATTTTCGGAGAAGTGTATGAAATTTTGTTTGGGTTGAACAAGGATTTTCCTTAGTTCAGTAAGGAGATTTTGTCACTGGAGTAACAAACCCGAATTTGAGTGAAGCCTTTATGATGATATGGCAGTGGCCTTCTTACTTCTTTCGGATTGAACAAAAACTTGTCTTACATCAGAAGGAAACTCTGTATCAGTAGAGTAAATCTATTTAAAGACCTGAATTTATGTCAAGCCATTAATGGCGATACAGTGGCAGTTGGCTTACCTGAGGAACTAATTTAGAAGGTCCGAACTAAACTAACTTATGTACCATTTACTCAACCCTAATTCCGGTCAAGATCCATGCAATTTTGAAATCAACAAACCCAGAGTCTGGCCTTGGCTGTCTATTACTGTATTGCAGTAGACCAGATTATATCGTTAACAAATGCTGAAAATTCAAAAGATCAACTGATGAAGATCTCCTGCCATGTCGAAGTTCAAGATTGTTGGTATGTCCTCTTGAGGTATACAAAATTTAGGAACCACTACCTGTGATTTAAGGTTGTTTTGTAGTATATTGAAGCTTGTCTAGATAGTACCTGGCCATTTACCTTTTTCCCATTTTCGGAATGTTAGTAATTCTTGACATTGAATATGTTTTTTTGGCCATCAACATTGGGTTGTACCAGAAGCTGTAGTGTTGCAAGGTGTGGGTCTTTGTTCAACATATCGGTTTATGTTTAACTGCAAGCTCTCCAATTTTTTTGTTCTAACTCTGTATCATAAGAGTGCTTGCCAATAAATGTTTCAACCAAAAATTACTAACACAATCAGATGGTGCCTTATCCAACAGAACATGCATAGTCTTCTCCCTGGTTTTGTTTTCTATAAAAATTTTCCTCGAGTTACATTCTGGTAAACATTTTATGCTGGTTTTGTACATATGGTTTTAGTAGATCCAATATTTTACTAGCTGTACATTAGAGATGCATATCAGATTTCATTCTTGTTGTCTAAGTATATGTCTGTGTCTGAGATAAATTGAGAAACATAAAAAAGGGTGGACTGAAATACGAAGTAATATTGCTTTCAAAATTATGTGCAATGCATTAGACATGCACATCATTTCCACTTATTGTTGTCTAGGTATATGCCTGATTCTAAGATAAATTGAGAAGAATGAGAAAGGTGGACTACAATAAGAATGAATATTGCTTTCAAATTCTGTTTTGAGGCATTTGTTTGGTGTACTTCTACATGAAAGCTGCAGGGAGTTGAAAAACTTGAAGGATAGAACCTTTAATGTCTTTGTCTGATTTATTTATAACTACAAGTATTTTCCCTTTCATTTGTCAATTGGACAGGAGAAGGGTCGGCCATTGCCAAAGTTTGGTGAATGGGATGTGAATGACCCTGCTTCAGCCGAAGGATTTACTGTAATCTTCAACAAAGCTAGGGATGACAAAAAGAACGGTGGGAAGCCCGAGTCACCAACAAAGGCAGAACCTAATACTAGGAATGGAGTGGATCCCATGAAGCCTCCGGCTGTAAGTTGCTCTCTAGTGTTCCTCATGAAATTGATGTCTGAAGTTCACAATTGCGTTGCATACTTGCCCATTTAATAGATGACTGTCTGCATCAAATAGGTGCCCACTGCCACTCCCATTTATTTCTGTGGCAATAGCGCTATTTGCAAGTATTCAACTTCATCCTATCTACCTAGGCACTAAAAGATTGAAGTATAGGTTGCCAGGTTTTGGTGGATCATAATTATGCCACTCTTCCCAAGAATTTGGCCAACTCTAGGATCCTAATCTGTCGTTTCCGCGGTCGTTGTTAAGATCACCAATGTAAAGCCCATTCTATCTTATTAGTCAAGTCTAAACGTCCTAGATGGTACAGGATACAGAGACATCGTAAAGAAAAACAAAATTTCACATGAAGCATGGTTCCCTGAATGATTTCCTTGCTGCCTCAGTAAAATGTAGTGGTGAAACAACTGTCTGAATCATTAGAACTATGATAATCTCATGAGATTAATTAATTGGAGTTAAATTTTGTTCACAAACATTCTCATGGGCCAATCTAGTTTTTTTTTTGACATGAATGTACTGATTGCAGAAAAACTGGTTTTGCTGCATGCAAACTCCACGTGCAGAATCTTGATAAGGTCATCCCTGTTTTAAGAGCTCCTCCTATATTATAATCTAGCTTTAGGAGCTGTAGAGTGGTGATGGGTCCTGCTTGGAATCCATTTTGTGTGCTGTAAAGTTACAGTTGTGCGAGGAAAGAGAAGATGAAAGACAACAGAAACTTGGTTGTATATCTATCGACTCATTTGCTGGGTTATTATTAGAAGCTAAGTTCTTTTTGTTTGTCTATACCGTTCTTGTGCTGTGGTCCCTGGAGCTTTTGCTTTTGGTTCTATGTTTAATTCCCCTCTTAAAATTATTGTCTTATCTGGATTAGTGGAGAGGTTTTGGCTTTACAAATGTGCGGTTTTGGTTCTATAACTAAGAAGTTCCCAAGTGAGCATTATTATTGCGTGTCACAGACATAATTCAAAGTCACGGTATCGATTATTAATTTGTAAAACTCTGAAATACATGGATCATGACACGACGATGCTCAATAGCTCTGAACACATCGATCATGACATGAAGCAAATCGTGTGTATCAGTATCTGATTTGACCGAGTCCTTTTAGTATCAAACCAAGTGTCACGATGGGACATGCAAAAGGCAGTGGCACTATCGGGGGG
>CAUOFW020001458.1:864301-930335 GCA_963454935.2 Ilex paraguariensis
GCGGCATATGAGTGTCAGAAAGTTGGCATGAGTCCCGCCCCTACATGCAACACTTTTTTATTAACTTTATTAGAGTTGAAGAGGATTAAAAACCAAGGTTAAGATTAAACTTCCTGTTTTATACATCGATATACAAAAAAAAATAGAGAAATAAAATTATACATACAACATCCATTCCAACCTTCACACTGCTTGCTTGAACATCCTGGAAATCTTATCCTTTGATGCACTTAAAATGATAAGCTTGCTGGCTAATGGCGGGACATATGTCGGGCACATCACCAGAGCCATCGTCGGCGTCGACTTTGTCGCAATCTATGGTGGGTTTGCGATCGTCCATGCGTTCAAATGCCGAAATACCACGGCCATGGTCACGACACATTTGAGACACTGCATGAACATCAAGTACATCTTCTTCTTTGGTTGCCTTACCGTCGTCGTGTTTACAGTGGCACTCTATTTTCTCGGTGGCCATTGCTTACAGTTAATACATGCTACAGTCAAGTTGTGATGGTCTTGGGAAATAGTTACGCCAGTGTCCATATATGCTTTTTTTTTGTATTAGTTATGGTTGGTCATGTGACGACACGTGTTCATAGTCTGATGAGGTGGCAGCTTATGAGCCAGAGGGATGCCACGTGGAAGTTAATTGACGACAGTTGGCAGACATGCCAGAGGTCTTGACTTGAATCTATGACAATCCAAAAGGACCGAATCACACAGAGAGGGGTCCAAAACTTGGTTGAGCTTGAGGACGTGCCATGTACCATGTCTTGTGTGGCTGATGGTTTTTGGCTGATTTAGCAGGATAGGGGACAATGGGTTTATAACAAATGTTGCACGGGTGTTTTTTTTGGCTCAATAGTTTTGTGATAGTGGCATCAATATGAGACAGCTTGAGTGTCTTGTGTACACAGAGCGAGGTTTGAAGGGGCCCAAAACGTGTCCAACTGATTCCTTTAATCTTTAAGTCAATAGGTACTTAAAGAGAAGATAAATTTTTATTGTGTTGGAATGATGTTAATTACGTATTTAAGACCCAATTTATTTGACTATTTATATTTTCAAATGCAGTGACATGGAATTTTGGTGTCCCATCAAGTAAATTACTAAATTGACAGTACTTTCATATGGGCAAGCAATTACTAACTACACCCCCTCTCAAGTTGTGTAATTACAAAGTTTAGGGAAGGTCAGCGGCTTTTTTGGACCTAGTCTCGTGATACTTACGTTGCTTGAAAAATTGAATATAATCTATGTCAGTAAGATGTCTTTATTTAATTTTTTTGCAAATTAATGTGTGATTTAACGTGACATGCCTGTGCAAATAATTATTCTATGCACCCTAGAGGATCCACATTCCTATCCTATTTTTTAGTATTTTATTTCTTAAATTCGGTCTTTCTCTCGGTATAATACTATTTATGTCCATGTGTCATGTCATGATACGAATGTCGTTTTGTATTTGGTTAGTCATGTTGTGTGCAATAGTTATTGGATTAATGAACAATTTGTGTGATAATTATCCATATTTGTGTTAAAAAAAAAGTATGTCGGCTATTCGTGTGCATGAGCGGAAAGAGAGAGATAATTAGAGAAATATATAAGTGAGAAGAGCCAAAAGAATAAATTATATAAAGTATAATTGATAGAGTATTATAGATGATTAAAAAGGTTATAAGTCATTAATATGAGAAAAATATAAGAAACTATACATAAACCATTTTATCTTCTTTTATATTTATTTTAAGGATCATGCACAAATGGTTCCCACAAATAAAAAGAAGCAAAAATAAATGAATGTAAGAGAGGAATTTTACATGCACAACACAAAACTAAATTTAGTTTATAATTAATTATCCACAATCTATTTAAAATAAGATAATTAACACTTTAAATTATATGCTCACATATTTTTTCCGTTCATTTCTATCACATCTTTCAAATTTTTATGTATTTTAATCTAATAGTACAAAATATTAGAAAAAATGTACAATTTCATAAATATTAATTAACGAATCAATTATAAAACATAAAATAACACGAATACAAATCAAATATATGATATTATAACAAATGATTATGATAATATAAAATAGTTAATAATAAATTAGAAAGAGTTTGTTTGAGATATCTAGGAAACGTGTATTTACTATCCTAAAACAATTATGTCTCCCAACATGAAAATATTAACAAACATATATAGCTCTAAGATCCAACTCAGATATGCCCACAATAATACTTTTTTAGAGGTTACGTCCACTGAAATATTAGGGTAAACCTAACTTGAATCAAAGTTGCTTGAAAAACATGTATATGAAACTTTGGAATTGAAGAAAAATAATAAAGCTAAAGTTACATATAAATATAAATAAGAAAGAAACTTATTTTTCCACATTGGACCATTTGGAAGAGTCCTCTTTATAGGCATTGGAGACCAACGGTTATGTGCCATACTTGGTAACCCCAATATAAAATTCACTTAATCACCCTATCAAGAATAAGGTTTATAATAGCCCATTAAATCCTGAATTAAAGGTTCATTAAACTCATAAAATAAAATAAATTTAAAATTTTCTAACACAAAATTCATTCCAAATTTTTTTCACTCATAAATATCATTTTTGTTATACAATCTTTAATGTCAAATAATTCAACCAACATAATTCTGAATATCAGATAACCTCACCAATTAATATTTAGCACTCTCTCTTTCTCCTTCTATTTCCCCCTACTTTTCTTTGATTTTCTTTTTGTTAACTTTGACTTTAAATTTGTAAGTAAAAAAAAAATTATTTTTATATTATAAAATATTACATGATCAATTTTTAATTTTTTATATTGCAGGCATGGGGTTATAGTCTGTCAAATTAAATTCTTAACTTTATAAAAGTACAATTATGATCAAGGCTGATTCGATTTTTATCTATTTTGATCTAATAGTACAAAATTTATCATGATTTTTTTTATGTTCAAAAATATCATCTTCACACTCAATCAACACACTCTATTCTACGTACAATTTTACTAATGAAAATTAGTGATATTTTGCTGGATAATTTGAGGAGTTGTGCTTGATTTTAGTATTAAATATTAAATTTATTTGTGAACCTATTTGAGGAAGATTTATTAACTAAATTATTTTGTTTTGTTTTATTGCACGCCTAAAACAACAAGAGACCAACATATTAAAAAGAGTAAATATTAGGTGTAACGGTTATACAACATTAGTAGTATTGCGTGGTGTAATCATTCAATAAAAAAAATAGATAAAATAAAGTCCACTTCTTTACATATAAGTGACTAGGGATAATTTGTGACTAAATGCACGGTGTAATGTAAATAATTTTAAGATAAATGTTAGTGACTGTTAGATAAATTTATTTAAAATCCTCGAATATGCTTATTAAAATCTACTCTATATTATATTATTTATTACATAATTGAGTAGTTATAAATTTTTATTAAACTTATTTGTAAACTTATTTATTTATTAATAAATGATTACATAATATGACATTATTAATATTATATAATCGCTATATTCAATATTTTTTTCATTAAAAATACAAATTAATAATTGGAGTTTCCCTTCCCCTTTCCGTTTTCCTCCTTTGTAATGGATAAAATTATCGTTGACTATTAAAAAAAAAACCAACCGCAACCCCAACCCCAACCCCAACCCCGTCTACTTTCCTTTGTGCACATCGTCACCGTCAACAAGTCGTTAGTTGGATGGGAGTCTTGGACGGTGCAATTTGCTGACCTGCTCCTCTTTCTCTATCTTTACCATCTCTCTCCTCTCTGATTTGGCGATATAATATTTGTCTTCTCGACAGCTTTCGAACTTTCAAACCCCTCTCCTTCTTCCAACTACATTTTCTCTCTCCACGAGTACACTCTTTACCGTTTCGATTATCCGAAAGTAAACCCTTCTCCATTTCTTGTTATCCGAAAAAACAGTGGGTTCCCAAGTTGCTAATTCTTTGGAAATTCTTTTTTTCCTTTCCGTGATGATTTGTTTTCAGAGTTTTCTTGGATGCTTTTAGCAGAGTCTTGGACTTTTCTTCTTGGAGTTTTGTGTTTGGTCCCAGGGATTCTAGTGGGTTTTGATTCTTTGCAAGATATGAAGATCGCTGAAGAAGATCAAGAATTATCAAGAAGACACTCTTTTGGGATTTTGAAGATTGTTCGTTTTTAGGGTTTGTGGTTCCGTTGTCTCTTTTCTCTTTCATGAGTGAGTCATCATTAAGGTTTGTACTCTTTTAACTTTTTCTCTGGGCTTTCTGTTTGTCACTTTATTTTGATTGTGATTCTAAGTTCACTTGATTCTTTTCTTTGATACGACCCGTTGTTTTCATCATAGTTTTTTCTTCATGTATGAGTATGATGCATTACTCCTATATAATTTATTTTTCACTAATTGGGTCCATAGAAATTGACTATTTTGTTTAAGTACCGATTATTTGATGTTTTGTGATGTTAAGATAGGCTTCGAATTCACAAGTGGAGCATCATTAAAGAGTAACTGGATAGTTTCTGGTTCATCTGCCCAAAGAATTCAGAGGATTTATCAGGTAACCTTCGCCCATATCGTTTGTGTTCTCTTTTGTTTGGTTGAAAAATAAGACTGGGTTTGTGAATTGTGAGTTATATTGGAATCTATTACAGCAAACAACTGAAATTGAAATGTCCTTACTTTATTATTATGCATGGTAGACCCAGCAAAGGCAATTGAAACGCTTGTGCATGTGTTGAGCCAATTTCTTTGCCAGACTATGCTAACCTGAACTGAAATGGTCATTAAGGTTCAAGCTTCTGACCAATTCTTTGATCTACATTGGTACAATCCTAGTTATATGTCCACACTCGCCCCTTGATTTGTAGTCAATAAAAACAGAATGTCATAAAGGTCTGTACTGGAACTTTTCCACCATTTTCATTTCTATTTTTTCGAAAATGGGTTTCAGAAACCCTAAAAAAATCCAGTGTAGAAGTGCTCATAAAGTATCATTTATTTTTGATGTATGTTATTAGGAGTTTATAGTTTTAATTGTTCATTGTGCTATATATACTCTTTGGAAAGTGGTGATTGTTTATTTAAACTTACAGGTTGCAGGTAATATTTTTGGCGCACCAGTGCCAAGATGAATTTATTTATATTTAGATTTTGTGTAGAACCATTCTCTTCATGTTCTCATCAAACATTACGAGTTATAGTTTCCCATTCTTTCCTCGGTTGAATATTACATGCATTATTGATCGTAAAAGGAGATGAGAACAACTTCTACTGCTTTCATACCATGTTGGAGCCAGGGAATGAGATTAAAACATGGTTCCAATGTTTTTCTGTCAGTTTTGATTTTCTTCCTTGGTTGGCTATAGATGGTATTGTACTTCGACATAAAATTCTTACTTCTACTCCTTATGCAATTGAAATTGAATCCGCTTGTGGTGGTAGCATGCTTTGGTAGCTCAAAATTGGTTATCCTGTCTTGTTCATGGTGCTGTATGTATCTGATAAATAGTGGAGTTCTTCTGTAAATCACCTTCTGTCTGGTAGGACATATTTAATGTCTGTTCACTTCCATAACCTTAGTACTATTATTAAGCTATGTGTCTTGAGTAATTCCTTATTAGAGGTCCTCAGCAGCGATATTTCTGATTGTTTCTCAACAGTTGATCTCTGGGAAATAATACATAGGGCATTATGGTAGCAAAAGACCATCAAAATACTAAAGGATCTCCAAAAGTGGAGGTTGGAGAGATAGATACCCGGGCGCCATTTCAATCTGTCAAAGATGCTGTCAATTTATTTGGTGAAGGTGCTTTTTCAGGGGAAAAACCCGCCATTAAGAAGGCAAAACCTCAGTCTGCAGAGGTACTTGCTATCTTGTTTTAGAATTTATTGTAAGAGTTTTTATGTTAGTAGTGACAGTGAATTTAGAGATAATACTTTAATTATTGATCTGTGATCATACAATTCCCTCTCCTTTGGGAAGAGAGGATAACAGAACGACCCCCTTCTTTAGAAACCGAAATGCTGGGTATTTGCTGTTCTGCAGTCACTTGTAATTCTATTTTCGAAAACTGCTTTTGAAGGGTTATTAGTCATATACTCATCTTATATAAGGCATTTCAGATGAAATCATGATAGAGCAAATGGAGAAATATATAGTCGAGTAGATTGATGATTATGGCTATTTTTTTATTGAAGTTCCAGTAAATTTTGCATGCTTGAGTTTGGTTTGTGTTTGTGGTTATGTGCTTGCGCATCCTGCTGCATGTGCTTGCACATCTTCATTTGCATTTAGGCAGTGATGGATGTCACCAAGTTTTTTGATTGATTTTAGAGAGTACCTATGTTTCCAGGGCATTTGTTAAAAAATGTTGACACAGTGACTAATGTAACTAAAACACTTGTATAAATTGCCTGTTTTAAATTGAAAAGTGCCAAATCTGATTTCGTATGTGGTAAAGGCAATTTGTATGGCTGGGGTGCTTCTGGCATCTAAATTTCTCTCAACAAAGTTTTGATAAATACATATGTGGGCTAATCAGATAGATTCTATGTGTGAAACGCCTTTTAGGTTGGCCTTTTTCTCAAGCTAGTCATTAGATAAATTGACTGATATCTGTTCATTTGCCTCTTATCACTATCAGGGTGCAGTTTATTAACTTATCCATTCTGTTTTTTCGCTACCATTCAGAGGGTATTGGCAAAGGAGACACAGCTTCACCTGGCCGAGAAAGAGTTGAATAAGTTGAAGGAACAACTGAAGAATGCTGAAACCACAAAAGCCCAAGCACTTGTGGAGCTTGAAAGGGCTAAAAAAACGGCTGACGATCTCACGCAAAAGCTCAGAACTGTTAGTGAGTCTAAAGAATCAGCAATTAAGGCAACAGAAGCTGCAAAGAATCAGGCAAAGCAACTTGAAGATGCAGGCTGTGGCAATCAAGCAGGAACTGATGGTGCTTGGAAAGAGGACTTGGAAACTGCAAGACAGCAATATATGGTTGCAATCACTGAACTTGATACTGCAAAACAGGAGCTAAGGAAAATTCGTCAAGATTGTGATGCATCTGTGGAAGCAAAAGCTGCTGCCATCAAGCATGCAGCAGAAGCGGAGCTTGCAGCCAGAGCAAATGTGGACAGAGCTGGTGAGCTATCTAAGGAAATAACAGCTGTACAGGAATCAATGGACCAGGTGCAGCTTGCAACTGTGCAAGCCCAGCAAGAGGAAGCAAAGTTATATGCTGAAAAGGATATTCAGAAGCAGACATATAAAGTTACCCGTGAAGAGTTAGCTAATAAAATGCTTGCTTTGAAGAAAGAGATTGATTCTCAACTGACCAAAAATCTTGAAACTCAGCTGGCGGAAACAGTGTCAGAAATTGAAACCCGACAAAAAGAACTTGAAACTACAAGGACTTCGGATCTTGATTTTGTGAGAACTGTCACTTCTGAGCTTGATGATGCTAAGGAGTCACTGCATAAAGCGGCAGAAGAGGAAAGCTCTCTCCGAAGTTCGGTGGAGTCCCTTAAGCTGGAGCTGGAGAATGTGAAGAAAGAGCACTCTGAACTGAAGGAGAAGGAAACAGAAACTGAATCCCTTGCTGGGAATCTGCATGTCAAGCTCCGGAAAACTAAGTCTGAGCTTGAAGCAGCGCTTTCAGAAGAATCCAAAGTACGAGGTGCTTCTGAAGAAATGATTTCTGCACTCCAACAGCTACTAACTGAAAGTGAAAATGCGAGACATGAAGCAGAGGAGATGAAGCAGCAAGCTGAAGGGTTGAAGAAAGAAGCTGAAGCAACCAGATCCGTGCTGGAAGAAGCAGAAAAGAAGCTAGGAGTTGCATTAGAGGAAGCAGAAGCAGCAAAAGCAGCTGAGGCGAGGGCTCTTGATCAGATTAAAATTTTATCTGAGAAAACTATTGCTGCTCGTGCCTCAACTTCCGAGTCTGGTGCCCAGATCACAATATCAAGAGAAGAGTTTGAGGCGTTGAGCCGGAAGGTTGAAGAATCTGATAAATTGACTGAAATGAAAGTGGCGGCTGCAATGGCTCAGGTGGAGGCTGTGAAAGCTGGTGAAAATGAGGCCCTTCAGAGGTTGGAGGCCACTCAGAAGGAGGTCGAGGACATGAAAGCTGCTACTCAGGAGGCTTTGAAGAAGGCAGAAATGGCTGAGGCAGCCAAGAGGGCTGTGGAAGGTGAACTTAGGAGGTGGCATGAACGCGAGCAGAAGAAGGCAGCTGAAGCTGCAGCTCGGATTCTGGCAGAAACAAAGAGTTCCTCGGAATCATCACCAGGCAACTGTCGAGTTCAGAAACAGAACCCACCTGAAAAAGTCGTGGAGGTCCGAAAATTGGAGAAATCAAAAACTTCTGTTTCAAAGAAAGTACTTTTGCCTAATCTCAGCGGTTTCTTTTATAGGAAGAAAACCACCCAAGCTGAAGGTGGTTCTTATCTGCCCGGTGAGAAGCCTGTGTGATTTTGTGTCTCATCCAAGTTTTATAAAAGTAAGAATGGTCGACGGGAACACTTTTATGACTTGGTTTGTGTAGATCTGAGACAAGTATTTTTGTTTGTTGTTTGAAAGCAACTTCATGAAAAGTAACTGGCGGTAGACTAGATATAATTGCTTGGAAATTGCAGTACAGTCTATTTAAGTTTTTGGATGACGAGTGTGTAGATTGTGCATTCTATGATTGTTGATGTTTGCGTGTTGTACCATAGCAATACAATTTCTATTGTCTTTTTCACCTTTTGATGTGAATAACCTTAATAAGCATACAAAGCGCAGTGGCTTGAACTTGAAGTGTGCCTCTAAAAGGCCTCATTACTTCCTCTTGTTCCTATGAACTCGTGCTATTAAACTAATGGTGCACAGAAGAGTCTCATGTCACAAGCTTAGACATTGGACCTTAAGGTTATTCGTCCTACTTGGCTTGAACGAAACTGCTGTCATTTTTAAAAAAACACTAATTTTACCCTTGCTTATATGCAAAACACGTATTTTTTTTGTTGTTGTTGTTCTTGTTAATATTGATTGATATGAAATTATCTACAAAAAAATTATCTAACCCACTTTGGCTCGTAAATCTTATGTTTTGGTGTAAATTATGATAGATTAAAAAATAAGTTAAAAATTATCTTAGAGAATAAAAATAAGTGTTAATCTAACAAGATTTAGAGAAAAGAACGAAAAAAAGCGTCTAATCTTCACAGTTCGACACTGGTTTACAATTAAAAAATCAATAGTAAAAGTGTTGTTATTATTAATTAAAACAATGTCGTTTTAGTATTAAAAAATTAATAATTAATATGCTGACAAATTCTCTACTGTTAAAAAATTAATAATAGAAGTGCAGTTAGTATTAATTAAAAAGACTGTCGTTTTGGTGTTAGAAAATCAACAAACAAATATAATGTTGTTGTTGGGACGTTATTTTAATCAACAGTATTTCACCTCTATGCTTAAAAGACTCCGAAACGCTCAACACACATGTCAGAACAATTGCATCCCACTTCCGAGCTTCCATGATCAGGGGAAGTAGCTGCTGCACCCCAAAATTGTAGCCCCGTCACTCTCTCTTGTTAAACACGGATATTGTAACACCCCAAAACACACTTTGGACGATATTACATTCTAAAACCATTCATATCATGAGAGCACTAATATAATCTCTTAAGAAACAAGATTTCATTTCTCATCCATGAATATTTACAACATTATTCAAAAGAATAAGCCTAAGTCATGACTATTACATCTCAAAAATTAATTAAGGAAGCGCAGCGGAATAAACAAAAGAAGCTAGACTACATAATGTTCCAAAAGAATGTCCTAGTCTAGTACAAAAGGAAAAGAGGTCGCTCTATGCGTCCATCTCGGGATCCACACTCCCGTCCAGTGGAGTCTCCCAAATAGTGGGCTTCTTAACCCTTACGTCCTCCTCCTCAAGGGGGTAATCTGAAAAATGTTAGCGATAGGGAGTGAGCACGAAACTCTGTAGAAAAATTCTCCCAAACCCATACAAGGTTTAGAAAAATATTTAAAATGGTCGGTCTCAATTTTAACATAACATAGATACATAATTTGAAATAAAACAGTAACATTTAAAAAGGATCTCAAGTTTATTTAAAAATATTACTTAAATGAATAAGCGAGTACCAGATACAAATAATAACCATTAATTGTCATAACCAATTCTCAACAATTCTTTCGGTAGGTGACATACTTTGTGGTAACCTCCACCCCCTTTCAGGTCACTTTTGATTCTCAAGCATCCTTACCGGGAACTTCTTGAAAATAAATGAGTATCCTTACATTGAACCTCTCACCAATCACTACATTANCAGGTCACTTTTGATTCTCAAGCATCCTTACCGGGAACTTCTTGAAAATAAATGAGTATCCTTACATTGAACCTCTCACCAATCACTACATTATTTTTCAAGAATCCTTACCGGGAACCTCTTGGGAAGGGGTGAGCATCTTTACAAGGAACCTCTTACTCATGTGCATCACAAACAACCCAACCAAGCATACAATTCTAACATTCATCTCAATTTACAAGCATCTACCCAAAATTTTCAAAATATATTATGTAACAATTCCACAACCAACTAAGAAAATACATGAGATCACAATAACATCATTTTTCTACCCAACACAAAACACTAAGGTTTCGAAATTCATAATAAAGAAAGCATTTATGAAGGAAATACATCACTCTCCAAAAATTAGGGTTTTAAAACTAGAAAGGAGATTTCATTGGTATTAAACCCTACTTTGTTCAAAACATGTAATCCTTGCAAAAAGCCTAAGAGATGATGATTCCATAGCATGTATATACCATTGATAGTCAAAACATACATATATAAATACCCTAGCCTCAAGGTAAGTGAATGAGAGAAAACTCCTACCTTGAATCCTTAGCTTTGGTGTGAAGAACAAGAATATTTAATCTTGAATCACCCTTGAATCTCTTATTTTTTCCTTCCTTTCTTCCTCTCTAATGCTCTCTAGGGTTCCAAGAGGTGTGGGGATGTGAGGGGAGTGAAGGAAATGAGAGAAAATGAGTTTAAAACATAGCAGCCCTGGAAAATACTGTTCACAGGCTGTTTTGGGTTTCTTCAAATTTACGATTTTGCCACTAAGAATCTCCAATTTGATCCATATGACTACCCTAAGGTTTGTCGACATTCCGGATTCATTTTTAATGTTATTTTAACCTAAAAATATTTATTTTTATGATTTATCTCAAAACTCAAGTCAACATACACCCAAAACACTAAAGTTTCTATTTTATCTATCCGAATCGGTTATTAAAGAAATTTTACGATGTTTGCAAATAAAAGGTGATAAAGGGTGTTTCTTAAAGTCTTTTATTCTTATTTGAAGCATAAAAATACTCATTATTCTTATATTTTGATTTAGAATGCAAATAGAGACATTAAATGCAAAACGAAGCTAATTGGACTATTTCGACGTCGTTTCGTTATCTGAGCATAACTCTCTCATCCGAGCTCCGATTGAGATGATTCAAGATGCTATGGAATGATAAGAAAGAGCTCTAACACGTTCATGTTTTAAGTTTTGAGAGCTATTGACTACATCAAGGTCAAAATCGCGCTTGAAGTTGCAGCCAGTGCACTGCTCACAGCTTGTCTTCGTCCCTTTTTCATTCTCAATCCATTCCTAAGCTAACTAAATTCATCCCAAACCTTTCCAACACATATTTCTACACCAAACCTATTTAATACAAGTTTTAGGACCTAAAATTTCATATTTTCACTTATTAAAATTAAATTTCAACTATTATTTCCACTAACATTTTAAATCTCTATTTTTTCAATCTACCAAATTCAAACACACATCACTACATATATCTACATTTTTTTACCACAATTATTTATTATATATCTATATACATATATAAAAGAAAATATGGGGTGTGACAATCCATCCCCTTTAAAGAAAGTTTCGTCCTCAAAATTTACCTCAATTAGCGAACAAATATGGATACTTCTTCCACATTTCTTGCTCCGATTCCCATGTAGCTTCCTCCACTCCATGGTGTTGCCACAAAACCTTCACCAATCTGATAACTTTGTTGTGAAGCACTTTTTCCTGGGCGTCGAGAATTTCTACCAGTTGTTCTTCGTAGGTTGCTCCGTCTTGAATTTCAATCTCCTCCAAGTTCACGACTGGAGTTGCATCCGAGTGATACCTTCTCAACATGGACACGTGGAACACATCATGTACTCTGGATAGCTGGGCTGGTAGTCGAAGTTGATATGCCGCCTTGCCTACCACTTTGATTACCTCAAACGGTCCGGTATATCTTGGTGCTAACTTCCCCTTCTTGTCGAATCAAAACACACCTTTCTTGGGTGACACCTTGAGAAATACGTAGTCTCCCACCTTGAATTCTAAGGGTCTTCGTCTGTGGTCCGCATAGCTCTTCTGTCTACTTTGCGTCGTTCGTAGCCTTTCTCGGATGAGTTGAATCTTCTCCGTAGTTTCTCAAACAATGTCCGGTCCAAACAAACTACTCTCGCTGGTTTCTAACCAACACGTTGGTGATCGGCATGATCTTCCATACAATACTTCATACAGTGCCATCCCAATACTTTCTTGATAGCTATTGTTGTAAGCAAACTCCACCAACGGTAAGTGGTTGCTCCAACTCCCCTTGAAGTCCAATGCGCAAGCGCGTAACATATCTTCCACAATCTGTATCACCCTCTTGGATTGATCATTCGTTTGGGGATGAAAAGTCGTACTAAAGTGTAACTTCGTCCCCATTGCTTGTTGTAGACTCTGCCAGAATCTCGCCACAAACCTAGAGTCACGATTCGACACAATGGAGAGTGGAACGCCGTGTAACTTGACTATCTCACAGATATACAGCTGACTCAAAGTCTTGAATGTATCCGTGGTCTTCATACCCAAAAAGTGAGCGGACTTGGTGAGTCTATCCACAATGACCCATACTGCATTATGCCCGCGCGACGTCTGTGGTAAACCCAACACGAAGTTCATGGTGATGTGATCTCACTTCCACTCTGGAATAGACAAAGACTGTAGGACTCCTCTTGGCCTTTGATGCTCAATCTTCACCTACTGGCACACTGCACATTTTGCCACATACTTGGCCACATCTTGCTTCATTTCCCTCTACCAATATTGACGCTTCATGTCCCTATACATCTTTGTGCTACTGGGGTGGATAGCAAACTTGGAGCGATGACACTTTCTCAATATCTCCTCCTTTAGGGACGAATTATCGGGAACAAATAGCTTCTCCCCATATTTCAACTCTCCATTCTTCCAAGACCATCTTTCAATCGCCTCTCCATTCTCCAATCGGGCTTTAATCTAATAGAATTTCGAATCCAGGCATTGCAACTCCACTACCCTTCGCCGAAGCGTCGGTTGAGCTACAAGGTTGAATAGATATGGTTGATACTCCGGTCCATCCACCCATAGATCGTACTCCTCTAATGCATCAATCATTTTTCACCTATTTACCGTAATAAAATTGATTTCATCCCGAGACTTCCTGCTAAGACCGTCGACAACTACATTAGCCTTCCCCGGATGATAGTTGAGTGTGATTCAAGTACTCAATCCACATTCTCTGCCGGAGATTCAAGTCTTTCTATGTGAAGATATACTTGAGGCTTTTATGGTCCGAGAACACTTGAAATTTCTCCCCATATAAATAACATCTCCACAACTTAAGAGCAAACACCACCGCAGCCAGCTCCAAATCGTGTGGGGGATAATTCTGCTTATGCACCTTGAGTTCCCTCGAGCCATACGCCACTACATCCCCTCCTTGCATTAGAACGCATCCCAAGCCTCATAGTGAAGCATCGATGTAGACATCGTAGCCTTCCCCACTGCTCGAAATAATGAGGATAGGTGTCGTCGTCAACTTTTCCTTTAAGGTGCGAAAAACTAGTTCACACGCTTGAGTCCACAAAAATTTCTCCCCCTTCTTTGTAAGGCGAGTCATCCGCATCGCAAGCTTGGAGAATCCTTCCACAAACCTATAATAATAGCCGGTTACCCCCAAGAAACTCTGTACTTCTGTTACGTTATTCGGTGGTTCCCATTTCATCACGGCCTCAATCTTTGCGGGATCAACTGCTACTCCTTGTTCGGACACAACATGGCCAAGGAACTTCACTTCCTTCATCCAAAATTTACATTTGTTCATCTTCGCATATAACTTATGTTCTCTCAATGTTTATAGCACAATAGAGAGATAACGAGCATGTTCCTCCTGAGTCTGTGAGTAAATCAATGTGTCATCAATAAACACAATGACAAATTGATCGAGGTAAGACCGAAAAACTCTGTGCATCAAATCCATGAAGGCTGCGGGGGCATTAGTCAATTCGAACAGCATCATCGTATACTCGAAATGACCATATCGGGTACAGAAAGCAGTCTTAGGAATATCCTACTCCTTCATCCGTAGCTGATGATATCCCGTGCGAAGATCAATCTTGGAGTAATACTTCGAACCCTTCAACTGGTCAAATAAGTCATCAATTCTCGGCAATGGATACTTATTCTTCACGGTAACCTGATTCAACCTTCGATAATCCGTGCACAAGCGTAGAGTCTCATCCGTTTTCTTCACAAAGAGGACCGGGGCTCCCCAAGGTGAAGTGCTTAGACGGATAAACACAATTGCCAACAAGTGATCCAACTACTTTCTTAGCTCCTTCAACTTCAAAGGTGTCATCCGATAGGGAGCAATAGATATGAGTTCGGTTCCCAGATAGAGATCGATCTTGAACTCAATTTTCCTATGTGGCGGTAATTCGGGTAATTCCTCGAGAAAAACATCCAAAAACTCTGATACAATTAACACCATATCCGTATAGATTTTATCCCTGTCATCTCCCATCAAGCTAGCTAGAAAACTCAAATGACTTCTCGATTTCGCTTTTAAGAATCTACTACCTGTAGTAGGAAAAGGATGGGAAGACTCTCAGTTATTCACAAAATAGAAAACGACTCCTCTCGACAATTGAAATATAATCCGCTTGCGAAAACAATCCATTACTGCCCGAAAAGCGGACAACAAGTTCATCTCGAAAATCACATCATACCCCTTTATCTCTAAAGGAATCAAATTCACAATCAATTCGTGCTCCTCAATACGAAGCACGCAACCCTTACAAACTCGGCTAGTATCTAATCGTTCTTCCGTGGGTAAACTAATATTCATAACATGCTCTAGCTTCACGAAACTCAATCCCAAATCAAGTGCATATGTCGTGCGTACAAATGAGTGTGTTGCACTGGGGTCAAATAATATTCGGACCCAAGAATTATAAATAAGAACGATACCTTCCACAACGGCATTGGTAATGTCCTCCTCCAGCTGAGTCAAAGCAAATACTCGCCCTTGGTTGGCGCTGCCGGGGGCTTGAGCTTGTATCGGTCGTTGCGGTACAGGCCTCGGTGGTGGTGGTTGGGCTGCTGGTACCTGTCTGGCGGTCTGGATAGGCCCCTAGGTCGAAAGATTGGGCAATGTATCCGAATATGTCCCATACCTTCGCATGCAAAATAGGATCGTGGGGTAATACCGGCTCTGGTCTGAGTGTCTCCTTCTCCTCTGGCTGTCAAAATTCATTGTCCACCTGTCTGATCTGGGCGACGGTATGGTGTCGGTCTATGTGCCCCACTAGTGCTAGCACCTGTCCAGATAGGACCTCCTCTCAAGAAGCCTTGTCGTCGCTGGCTATCCTCTATGTCTCTCTCTACCAGTGCAGCTCTGTCCACCAAGTCCCCAAAATCATGGATCCTGAGAGCCACCAACTTCTCCCTAATGATCGACCTTAGACCTTGCTCGAAGCGCTTGGCCTTGTCGGCCTCAGTAGATTTAAATCCCGTAGCGTAATGGGAGAGCTCGTCGAACCGCCGCTCATACTCAGCCACAGTCATGCTACTCTGTCGTAGTGCAAGAAAATCCTCCTTCATTCAGTCTCTGACTGATTTAGGAAAGTACTTATCTTGAAAAAGTTGATTGAACTCTTCCCAAGTGAGTGTGTCGATTTCCCTTCTCCTCTTTATGGCATCCCACCAATAGTCAGCCTCCCCCTCAAACAGGTAGGTCGCCAAACCAACTCTCAACTCCTTCGCAACTCCTATGTCATCACAGATCTTCTTCACTCGACAGATCCATCTATCCGCCTCCAAAGGATTGGAGTTTCCTTGAAAATTGGGTGGTCGTTGTCTTAAGAATTCCCGAAGAACTATCATCCTTCGGTCTCCGTTCCCATTGCCTGGTACTTGAGTGAGAGGATGAGCTCCACCATTGTGGTTGTTGTTACCATTTTGGTTTTGTACCATAGTGGTGAGCTCCCTCAAGCATTGGTAAATGCCTTGCATGGCATCTGGAGGTGGTGGTGGTAGATTCGCTTGACCTCCACGGCCACGGCCACGTTTGCGTCCCCATCCTTGTTCGTCGTTCATCCTGCACATCAATTCACAACTTAGTTCATGGATGTACAAAACATCCTAAATATTAGGTTAAGCTAAGGCATAGAACGTGTATAAAATTTCACTCAAGGATTTGATTCACCATAATCCTAAAGCTCTAGAGGTGATTCCATAACCTACAGCTCTCATGTAAGACCTAAAGCCTAAGCTCTGATACCAACTTTATAACACCCCAAAACACACACTGGACGACATTACATTCTAAAACCATTCATATCATGAGAGCACTAATATAATCCCTTAAGAAACAAGATTTCATTTGTCATCCACGAATATTTACAACATTATCCAAAAGAATAAGCCTAAGTTATGACTATTACATCTCAAAAATTAATTAAGAAAGCGCAGCGGAATAAACAAAAGAAGCTAGACTACACAATGTTCCAAAAAAATGTCCTAGTCTAATACAAAAGGAAAAGAGGTCGCTCTATGCATCCACCTCAGGATCCACACTCCCGTCCAGTAGAGTCTACTAAGTAGCGGACTTCTCGACCCTTACATCCTACTCCTCAAGCCGGTAATCTGAAAAATGTTAGTGATAGGGAGTGAGCACGAAACTCTGTAGAAAAATTCTCTCAAACCCATACAAGATTTAGAAAAACATTTAAAACGGTCGGTCTCAATTTTAACATAACATAGATACATAATTTAAAATAAAACAGTAACATTTAAAAAGAATCTCAAGTTTATTTAAAAATATTACTTAAATGAATAAGCGAGCACCACATACAAATAATAACCATTAATTGTCATAACCAATTCCCAACAATTCTTTCGGTAGGTGACATACTTTGTGGTAACCTCCACCCCCCTTTAGGTCACCTTTGATTCTTAAGCATCCTTACCGGTAACCTCTTGAAAATGGATGAGTATTCTTACATGGAATCTCTCACCAATCACGACATTATTTTCCAAGCATCTTTACCGAGAACCTCTTGGGAAGGGGTGAGCATCCTTACAAGGAACCTCTCACTCATGTGCATCACAAACAACTCAACCAATCATATAATTCCAACATTCATCTCAATTTACAAGCATCTATCCAAAATTTTCAAAATATATCATGTAACAATTCTACAACCAACTAAGAAAATACATGAGATCACAATAATATCATTTTTCTACCCAACACAAAGCACTAAGGTTTCAAAATT
The DNA here is from genome assembly GCA_963454935.2 of Ilex paraguariensis. Lineage (NCBI taxonomy): Eukaryota > Viridiplantae > Streptophyta > Magnoliopsida > Aquifoliales > Aquifoliaceae > Ilex > Ilex paraguariensis. The sequence continues at coordinate 881,988 of CAUOFW020001458.1, forward strand.
CATAATAAAGAAAGCATTTATGAAGAAAATATATCACTCTCCAAATATTAGGGTTTTAAAACTAGAAAAGAGATTTCCTGTGTATTAAACCCTACTTTATTCAAAACATGTAATCCTTGCAAAAAGCCTAACAGATGATGATTCCATAGCATGTATATACCATTGATAGCCAAAACATACATATATAAATACCCTAGACTCAAGGTAAGTGAATGAGAGAAAACCCCTACCTTGGATCCTTAGCTTTGGTGTGAAGAACAAGAATATTTGATCTTGAATCACCCTTGAATCTCTTATTTTTTTCCTCCATTTCTTCCTCTCTAATGCTCTCTAGGGTTCCAAGAGGTGTGGGGGTGTGAGGGGAGTGAAGAAAATGAAAGCAAATGGGATGAAAATGAGTTTAAAACATAGCAGCCCCGCAAAACAATGTTCACAGGTTGTTTTGAGTTTCTCCAAATTTATGATTTTGCCACTAAGAATCTCCAATTTGATTCATATGACTATCCTAAGGTTTGTCGACGTTCCGGATTCATTTTTAATGTTATTTTAATCTGAAAACATTTATTTTTATGATTTATCTCAAAACTCAAGTCAACATACACTCGAAATACTAAAGTTTATATTTTATCCATTCGAATCGATTATTAATGAAGTTTTGCGATGTTTGCAAATAAAATGTGATAAATAGTGCTTCTTAAAGTCTTTTATTCTTATTTGAAGGCTAAAAGTACTCATTATTTTTATATTTTGATTTAGGATGCAAATGAAGACATTAAATGCAAAACGAAGCTAATTGGACTATTTCGACATCATTTCGTTATCTGAACATAACTTTCTTATCCGAGTTCTGATTGAGATGATTCAAGATATTATGGAATGATAAGAAAGAGCTCTAACACGTTCATATTTTGAGTTTTGAGAACTATTGACTACATCAAGGTCGAAATCGCGCTTGAAGTTGTATCCAGTGTACTGTTCACGTGCATTATTTACAACCTGTCTTCGTCCCTTTTTTATTTCCAATTCATTTCTAAGCTGACCAAATTCATCTCAAACCTTTTTAACACATATTTTTCTACATCAAACATATTTAATATAAGTTTTAAGATTTAAAATTTCATATTTTCACTGATTAAAATCAAATTTCAACTATTATTTCTATTGATATTTTAAATTTTTATTTATTTATTCTATCAAATTCAAACAAACATCACTACATATATTCAAATTTTTTTATTATAATTATTTATTATATATCTATATACATATATAAAAAAAAAAAGGGGTTACGGACATTCTCTCTAAGAGTCTCAGTAAAACTCTCCGAGGACAGTGTCGAACAGTCACTATGGCGGTCAACCGAGACGACGCTTTATCATTCTTAAACCCATCAACATCCACCCCAATCGCAGTCTTTGATGGAGACAGCTACCTTCTCGACAATTCCCAGATTGGAAGCGCTTCTGGAAGTTTCCAGAACGAGGGTTTTCTCGGCGGCCTCGACGGTGGAAGCAGCGGCAATGACGCTGAGTTCGGGTTCTCTCGGCCAGATTTCCGGCAAAGCCCTCTGGTTGGGACTGTTGAGTACTACGATCGCCATGTGTTCCTTAACTTCCTTTGCTACAAGAACCCTCACGTGTTGAAGCTGCTGAGTTTGATCGGTTGCCGAGGCTTCTCTCCGTTGCTCTAATGACCAGGAAAGGGGATATGAAGAGACAGGTTTGTGGGTTTTTTTTTTTTTTTTGGGGGGGGGGGGGTTTAAAGTGTTATGTGGATTAGGCCATTTTATGCTGTGATTTGGACTGCGTATTTTTATGTTTTAGCTGAATATGTGTGAGTGTGTGTTTAGGGGTTTTAGAGTTTGGGTTTTGGATATTTTTGCAGGCAAATTGAAGTAGGTTTCAATGCAAGGGCTAGGGTTTGGAGAGGTGTGTGTTTGTTTGTGCGTGTGACCTCGTGAAATTTTCCCTACTCTGAGTTAGAAGAATTTTGGGATATAGGGTTGTGGGTTTTGTCAAGCAGAAAGGGGAGTTTGTGAGTTTGGGTCGGGTTGGTGATTGAGAACCAGTGACATTTTACTCATAAGAACTTCCAGAGGAAAAGCCGCATCATTGGTATTGTAATGGTCAATGCTGGGGCTTTGTCATGTTACCATCTAATATTTGCTTTGCTACTAGAAAATGCATACCCAGGTCCTCATTCCGAGAAGATATTCATTGTAACGTGATACCATCTTAAGTGTATTTTTATTGGTCGGTGATACCACGTGTCACCGATGACTTTGTATTAACGTTGTAATGAACACTTACTTCCTTATGCACCCCCCACCCACAAAAAAAAAAAAAGAAGCCCAAATGTCATATAACAATGTCATAAGAGAAACAAATGCTGGTGATATACCCAAGTTTGATATTCCATTTTCAGTGTATTGATTATTTACCATTATGGTCAAACCTTATCACAGCATTCACAAGCTTATCAAGTTTTACATGATCCAAGGATTTAAACTAACTTTATGCTTAGCTTTGGATGAAATGAAATACTAACACCTTAATTTATATCATGATTTGTGTTTTGTAACCTGCTTGTCTGCATTGTATATAGTTGTTGTCAACTTATGTGGTGATTTCAACTGGTGATATTCTGTTGACTTAAGTATGGGTAAGATAATTAGTGTGTGGATGGCACAGTTTAGCTATGCACACAGCCTCTCTTATGTATCTACATTCTTTTACATGGTACTCATGCCTGTGCATTTTGAAACTCTTATTCTATTCCAATGGCCTTGATTTTAAAAAAAAAAAAAAAAAGTATTCTGAGTGTGGTATAAAATGTGCCTGTGGAGACAATTTGTTTATAAGAGGAAGGGAATGTAAACACAACCCACGAGTAAGTCCCTTGGGCTATCAGAATTGATGTAAACTCGAGGTTTTGTTTTGGTTTGTAAGGTCAAGTAGGCTGTTTGGATCTTGATATAATCTGGATTTAGCTTATGTATGCTTTTACTTCCTAAATTGTAAGTGTTAGGTTTGACTATCACTTTATATTTTCTTCCTTGCTTGTAGTGGCTGAGCTTTGATCATTTTACCTTGCCTTTTTACCTTTTATAATGAAGACTCGCTGAACAATATGCGAGGGACATGATGGCACTGAAACATCAAATGGAGATGTGTTAATCTTTACAGACATGATTAGATACAGGTCAAAATACAATCTATGTTTGACCACTTTTTTTTCATCACAAATTTTTTTTTTCCAGAACTGAAATTGTGATTTTGGCATCTAATGCAGGAGATTGACTCATTTTGATGTCGACACATTTGTTGAAGAAGTGCTTGTGAAGGGATCAACGTTGTGGTGTTTGTGGACCTCCTGTGATTACTAGATTCAAAGAAGAAATAGAATCATATGATCTTCAAGGCAGCGTGTCTGTTAGCCCGTTCTCACACATTGGGGGGCACAAATATGCAGGAAATGTCATCATATTTGGATCAAATATCAATGGAGATGTCACTGGGCACTGATAAGGGAGTATTTTTTAGTTCATTGGTATATTGAAAACCTACTAATGCTTTCACCTTTTTCTTGATTCCTAGTTATAGTGATTTTGCTTTTCTTCTTACCTCAAGTACACAGCTTAAGGTACTGTGATCATTGTGCAATTCCTTTTTTATTCCCGTAGGTATGGCTACGTTATGCCAGATGATGTATCTGTTTTGCTTGAGCAGCACATTGGAAAAGGAGAAATTGTAGATTTGCTATGGAGGTAATTTTCCTTTTCTTGTGCCAGTCTGTTTTTTAGTTCAGAAGGTCATCCCCATTGGACTAGTTAATTGTAATTTGAGGGTCATAAATGCTTGGGGAAAAAAAATATTTTGCACTGGAAGCCTCTATCCATGATTTAGAGTAGGTGTGGGTTGTGTTTGCACTTGTGCATAATTGCAAAGTTGTGACTGGATCATTTGTATTTTGTCTTAAGGGGACAGATGGGTCTATCAGAAGAAGACCAGAAGAAATCCCAAGAACTAAGACTCCAACAAAATGGTGGGGCCACCATGGAAGGAAGCACAAAAAACATGACACAAGCAAATGAGATGAGTACAACAATTTGTGGATCTCAAGTTGAGGGCATGAGTTGTTGCCAGGCCAATTGAAGCTCCCCTTCTTGTGCGAGCCCTCTGTTACCTGAAAAGGCAGATAGTGCTCAATTCAATGAGGTGGTGGCAAAGTTTACAGTTGAAAAGAAGAGCAGCAAGAAACAAATTTCCAAAAATAAAAGTTGCTTAGGGGCTTGCATGGGCGAAGTGTGCTCTATGCCAACATGGTTTGAGAGCTGGGAGTGTGAAGATACATATGCAACTTTTGCTGTGATTGGTGCTGCTGCATCAGTTGCCTATGCCTATAGCTGCTACAAACAGCTTAGGTAAATAAAACAATTCGAACTTTGTGTTGTGTCAATTCTGTAGCAGGGTAGCAACTTTCGCCTTCCTTGATTTCTTTGTTCTGCTTCCATTGCTGCGGCTTGATGTATAAATTTTGAAAACCTCAAAGTTGTGTGAGCAATATTTGTATTTCTTGTAGAAAATTAGGCTTCATATTAGTATGCAATCTGAATAAAATTAAAAGGCATTTCCTCGTTGTCACTGAATTCGATTACAATGTGTGCTTTAGTTGTAAATTGGTCTGTGTGATTTGATGATAGACCTTGTGCGCTCGACAGGTTTTAATAGAAGAAACTGAGGAACCAGCATTTGCGGAAGGCAGAATTACAGTTACATAATACAGTGAGACGTGATGGCAGTGAGTCCAAGAACAAATATCACTCAAGCTCTAGCTTTTATGGTCTTATAGATCTTCTCAGTAGTGACAGCTCGGGAGGTGGAGGGCGTGGGTGTCGAAGGCAGTGAATCAGCTGTCCAAGGCAGTTAAAGACAGGTCGACACCAGAGGAGGATGACACCAATTTATCCTACCACTCCCCCTGTGAATACAATAACGGTCACTGGTTCCATGATCAAGTGGCGGCTGCAATGGCTTAAACTTCAATAAGCCTTTGGAAGAGGACCTTAGATGGAGAATGTAGAAGAATGGTGGACTGTTGATTTATATGCGAATTTCTAAGTTCTGGATGTTTCAAAGATAAAAGGGGTAATCTCACTTTGTACCCTAAAAGATATTTCGATTCTCAATTTGTATTATCAAACATTAAAAATGTTAATTTACACCCTCAATATTATGAATTGGTAGTAATGTGGATTTCATCTAGATTGTCGTTTAGTTTTTTTGTTGTAAATTGAAACACGTGAATTGCAAGCGCTTCGGGTATGAACTTATGTATAAATTTACATATTGTTGATGCCTCCGTGTGTGAGTTTTACATGACAAGGTTAGAATTTATTTGATTAATAAAACCTTATTTTCAATACACAAAATGATATCAAATTAATCACAGATGAAGATCTATAGCAATGAACATATCTCATTCTTATGTCAAAAGTACTTGCACCGTGCTTCAATTTAAGAAATAAACGTTAGTCTAAATCAGGTTTACATTGCTACAAATTTACAACATTGAAGGTGTAAATTGAGATTTTTAATGTTTAAAGTTATAAATTCAGAATCGAAGTATCTTTCGAAAGCAAAGTAAGATTAGTCCAATATTAAAAGAAGAGCATTTACTTGGAAGAATAAAGCTTTGCTTCTTTATATCTCCCAAGAGAGGGTGTCATAATAACTGGTAACGTCTGATACTTCAGGGATTAGAGTTGTTAATTTTTTCCTGTTAAAAGCTACATACATAACTATGAGCAAATGAATTCTACTTGTTAAACTTTCCGCAGCAGTAAGATCATCCACCTTAGGTGGTTATGTGAAGCTTGTAATCATTTTCCTTCAGCTAAATCACGACTGATTGTAAGGTCACCAAATGAGTTTGAAAGCCCATTCTGACCGCCAAGCCTCTGGAACTCGGATTCTAATCTTTCAGCAATGTTTTCATCTTCCAGATCTGGCTCAGGAATATCCACATGGAATGACCTCTGTTTGATTAGTGCAATGGACTCCATGAGTTCAGCTTCATGCTTGATATAATTATAAAGCTGTTGATGGAACTCATGGTCCAAGGAGAAACAATTATCGGTTGTTCCATTTCTAGAAAGTCGAAATGATCCTGATCCTGATCCTGATCCTTCTCTTTTACAAAAATGTGGGAGAGATGAGTAATCCATTATCTGCATTCAGGTCACCAGTAATTGTTGTCAAAGCTAGCAATAATATAATTGACAGAAGCAAAGTCTCCGAGATCAGGACTAACACAAATATTATGAAAAAAACCCCAACATACCCAACATACCGCTTACACGATACAATAAATCCAGGACATAAATGGTACAACACACTCAGTATCATACATGACTTGACTTTGATGGTGTATAACAATGGAGTGGGGTTAGCAAATATATACTGCCTAAACTTTGTTTGCAAAATCACTAACTCAAAAGTATCAGAACTGTTGGTCAAACAATGATATTGTCTCATCCCAGCTTGCGGATTCCTCAAGTCCAAATTTCTCTGCAAATTCATTTATGATTTGTATAAAATGAACATGGGGAATGATGCACTTGCAAAAAAGAAAATCCATCTTCGGAGGAAAACATGATTATAAAATGAGGGAGCATAAAACCCATGATGCAAAAAAGGCTGACTTACATTTAATAACTCATCCCTTCCACAACCTGCCAGCACCTGAACTTTCTTCCTGGTTCTTTCTTGCAAAAGTGGCTTCACTACCTGCAATAAATAGAGTTTCATGCTGTGGATAGAAAACATTATTCTAACAAAAAGTACTGATGCATTTTGCTAAAGGAAGATGAGACAAACCTTCCAGCATGCTGAAAAGATGTATGGAGCATTAACAATATAATACGTATCTGTCTTCTCTGGATAGTTCAGGTCATCAATTGTAGATAAAACTGTCAATAACTGCAAGCAAGTGTGAAGTCGGAATCAACAATGTAGTGCCATGAGCTAATTGTAGACTTAATGAATCTAATTATCTGTAACTATAAATACCTACTAGAGAAAAATGAACGAGAAGTTGAGTTTTCAGAGTTGGCCAAATTTTGCAAGTATCAGAAAGGAACACAGAACTTGTAGATATCCAACTAAATGGAACTGTTTAGTAGAGGAAATTTTCCAAGGTCTTTGTTGCTGGTGTGATTGATTGAACTGCAAATAAGTTGATTCTAAGGTATCAAGGCAGTAGTTAGGTGAAAAGGGCCACTTATGAAATCTTGCTTCTGCCACATCGGTGAGTAATATGTGGAAAACTCACAAACAGAAGGACAACCAAAGGTTAGATAAATTTAGTATGACTGTAGTGAACTGAACTTTTCACTGCATGAAGTTGGCTACTGCGTTAAATAAAAAAAATTGCAATTATTGGGAAAGTTCATGAGGGGAAAGAAATTCCTGGTTTAAATAGATTAAAAGTATCGAAAGGAGGTCCCCAATACAACGAAATACCTTAATTTGGTTCAGTGCTGACAGCTTTAGACCAGTCATATCCAAAATCTTCACACAAGTGCTAATATATCGCCCATACTTCTTTGTTGCACAAGGCTATAATAGAGGTATGAGTCAGTTCACACGAAAACATATGGCAAAATATACAATTTAACAATCTCAAGCCTGCAGACACCATTCTCACCAATATCACGCGGTCCCTATATTCATTCATTTGGATGTGTGACTGAACATAGTACTGAACCTATAATGGAAAAAAAGTCTGCAATTAACCATCACTGTTAAAAAAATCTTCCTATTACCCGCAGAAATAAAGCATGCATCTGGCAACACTAAATTGATCCCTTTTGCTCGATGGACATTCATGCAGGAGCAAATCGTTTATAATATAAGGTGTTATTTGTCCTAAAGGTACGAAAAATGCATGCCTACAAGGCTACAAGCTTAAAAAGGAGCAGTAAGTACTAATTAGAGACTCCTGTTCAAAAGAATCAAAACCATGGATAAAGGTGAGCTTCATCAGAACAAAATGCAAGAACACCCTCTCTTTTCTACACCAGCTGCTGTATTTGATACCTTAGTATTTATCCACTTCAGGAATGACTGGATTTATTATGTGGTGCTATCATCTTGATGAAAGTGGAGAGCTTAAACATTAAGCCCTCATATGACTTAAACTTCCTCAAATATGCAAGAAAAACATAGTATTTCAGTAATGTCAAAAATCTTGAGTGATATCATATACTTGTTAGCGCTTGAGAACTGTTAACTTAGATTGTCAACCAAAATTGATTGAAGACAAAACAATAGAAAATCCTTACTGATGCTTTGTCATATGTGCTTAGTCCTACGCCGATAGCAATGATAGGAAGGCCCTGGAAAGTTAAACAAGAAATAATAAAGAAGCCATGAGTTGCAAATCATTTGTGTACCAGGATCACTATAGAAATTAGATATAGATGTCTGCTAAAGGGTTGCAGCATGACAATAGAAAGAATAGACATCCGAAAGAAGTAATAATGTGTCAAAGGAATACCTCTTTTGAGTAACCTGACATTCCAATAAGATATGAATCCCGCACTGCTCTATACAAATCAGTAGGAATGATTGGTTTCTGCAAAGAGAACAAATTAAAATCATCAATGAAGTAAATTTTATGGACCACCTTAAAAGGGGTGATCTTGTCTACGGGTGCAGTGCTAAGTGACCAATTAATGCTCTTCCAAAATTACGTTGTCATTTCAACTTGTAATATCTTATACGAGTCTATTGATGTTGTAATACTTTACATCCCATGAGAGCAATCAAACTTCCACAAGTGATTCCTCTTCAAGAAGCTGGGGTGAGCATAGCCAAACAGGATAAGACATATTATATCATGGTGATGCAATGAACAGCACAGATAATCACATGGAGTCAAAATTTGCTTGACTGAACCATGGCCTCCAAGCAGATAAGTCTAGGAGAACACAACATAAACATCAGGCATACTACCCATCATCATTCCATGTCAATTACAAGAGCTATGCAACTTCCGAAGTAGAATAAGTAGTGTTATGCACAAATTCAAATGGGAATGAGTGGAGAAGACACCACCTCATGCAATCAAAAATTACCAAACGGAAAAGAGCCATATTAAGCACAAGCCAGGATTAGTATGATTAACTAGGAAATAGACACGTGACCAAATTAAACATAATAGCAAAACTTACCGCCAATATGTTGTCGATCTCATTTTGTACTCTCCAGTTCAAAGAATCAACCATCTGGGAAGTCACACAATCAGTGAGAAATGAAGATATAAAAGCTTGTTTCAATATGTCAACTGAAATCATCACATCTAACCATTTTATGGGCTTTGGAGACATTCCCTTCCCTCGCTTTGAGAAACCGCACCAGATTTTCTGTTGGGTATCCTTCATGAATACTCTGAAAACAAGACAAAAGGTTATAGTTATGGACCTTATGGCTGTTTGTGTACAAGTTCTCTAGCTGAATTTATGTCCAATCCAATTTCCATCAATATTTACCATCTTTTACATCATTATGAGCTGAATGTTATGCAGTAGGCAATCCAGATCATAGACTTTTCATTTATCCAGATCATAATACTTAACCCAATTTTGCTCTTTCATGAAGGAATTAATTATATTTTTGCTCATAATTTCTTAATTAATCTATGTTTTTTTCAAAAACGATAAAGTGAATAGAAGGATTGTCACCGAATGGGTCTGATTTTGTATAATATCTGATAAATTATCTGAATTCGCCGTTTTATTTTAGTGTGATATCATGTGTTATGAAAAAAAATCAAATTTTTTTTTAAAAGAGTCAAAATTGTGTAGCATACTATTGGGTTGTGTTCAATATTTGACAAATTTTGTGAATGCACCATTTTATTTAAATTTGTGTAGAATTTTCACGAAAAATTTATAATCCGGCTGACTTTGTGGTGAAGTTTTTTTGGACTTCAAGTCATGTTAGTGATTTTAATGGAAAGACTTATTTAGTTGTTTTTAAATTTTATGATTTTTCATATAATCACTTCTTTGTAATTAAAGCCAACCAAAGGGGCAAAAGATTAAGTTAGGATTTTAGTTTAAAATTATGTTGAAAAATTAGGACTCTTGTGGTCTTAATAGAAATCTAAAGGCTTCAGCCATTCAGACTATGAACATAACATTACAGAATCCAGGTAATTTATAACATCAAAACTTAAGTCTGCAACTGCATCAATGGTTTCAATTTTCAGCTCACACTCATCCACAACTCTATTGAACCCTAAATATACAAAAGATGGACTAATAATAAGTGCGAGCATAATCCACACAACAAAATAAAAATGAAATATACAGGACACAACCCATGAAGAATAACTTAATAAGCCAAGATCGAATTCAACTATACCAAATATACTGATCTTTTAATCTAAATGACACAGAACTTCCATGGAAATTTGCATAAATGGATGGAATAGAGGCGTACCTTGAAGCTGTTCTTGAGTGGTTCATCAACTGTAAACACCAAGAAAACAGAGGAAATGTTAATGTTTGTAGATCCCAACAGCAAAAAGAGACAAAAATTCAAGAATTGTTAAATGGGTTTAAAGCAGCTGACTTTCTTCCATCAATGAGCTGAACTGTTTGATCATTTCTTGTGTTATCATCCCCATTTTCTCCCACACTTTCTCTGTAGAGAGATTCCAAACCCAGGTTTGATTTTCTGATTTTCTTCACTTTTAGGAGTCAGAGAAGAAATGGGTAACCAAAAACCCTTCTGAAAAATCTATACCTATTTCTTTTCCACCAACTCTGGAGATAAAAATACTCCTTTCTTCACATATTTTATGGGGTGCTAGAGAGAGAGAGAGAGAGAGACTGCGTAATGTAACCTTCCGAGTTAGAATCATATGGTGTCGTTTTCGTGATAGTTATATAATTTATTTATTCTTTTTGGGAGTCAACTGTAATTAATTCTACCATGTATAGAGAAAATAATGCAATTACTGTTCAAATAAAAAGCTGTATAAAGGGTAGTAGTAGGAGGAGGCCAGTGAAGGCTATGGAGTTGCGCAATTAACTCTTCGGAACACGACATGAATCACGGTGTCAACGAAGCAACATATAGGGCAATTAAGGACCTTCTAGTCGGAAGCAATCCATACCCATTTAATGCTATTAAATTATTGTTGTTTAAAATTATCGGTTAGTCTAATAATTATCGTCAATTTTATACCTCTTGTTTGATAAAACAATAAAAAAATTATTGTTATTTGGACTCATGCTACAAATCAATCTTCTTATGTTAAATATATAGTTCAACACAATTGTATGATATTGGATTAATAATTTTCAATCCTATATATAATCAAGAAACTGTCTACGATATCAATATTTTTTTCGTCGATACCGTACCGACATTTATTATATTCGTAGATATTTTTATTACTGTTGTGAGTGTTTTTATTACTATTGTGATAAAAAAAAAATAATAAAAATAGTTACCAAATCATTGATAAAAACACCCACAAAAGTGTTAATTATTTTTGTAAATAAAAAAGTAATTAAAATAGTTATCACAATATTAATAAAAATACTTACAAATATGATAAATTATTCATAAAAAATAATAAAATATTTGGTTATAAAATGGTGTATAAAATTTATAAAAATATCTATTAAATTAATAAATTTTAAAAATATAATATCAATTTTTTTTTAGGTAGCATAGTCAAGTCATTTGCAAGCATGCTGATGTGGACATGCGGTTGGGTCATTTTTGTGAGGTAGCCAACACCTGTCCCTTGGTACTACTAGACCAAGAAAATACTGGTGGTAAGTAAGAGGCTTTAATCTTTGGCTGTTGTTTGTGGACGTAAACTTCGGCGAAAACGTAGGATGCAAATGAAAACACGCCTACGGTTCGGTTGGTTTGTCTACAAAGTAGTGCTTGACATTGGTTTACTTTTCAATTTTCTCTATCTGTTATCCAAATTTGAAAACTCATCCGATTGACTTGTACGATGAAATGGACCACGCTCGAGTTTAAAATTGAGTTTAAACTCATGTTTAAAATTGAACTAAATTTAGGTATATAAATAAATTCGGTTTGATTATTAAACTTGTGCTTAAGGTTGAGTTCAAGTCTGATAGGCATTACTCTAATTCTGTTCGATTATTAAATGGACTCAATTAATTTGATAAATAAATGAAATTGAAGGAGTTTTGATCAATATCAATCTCAAACTATCCTTCAACAACTTGATTTATTTGTACTGTAGTCCTATCTAAATAGTTTTGCTCCCTATATTTGCAGGCCTGTAAATGTGTGGACAATGTCATATGGGTTGTTAATGGGCCAAACATCAGCTGTCTGATTTGGCTTGCCTGCAAAGCCCATGGTAAATCCAGCATCTCTCTCTCTCTCTCCTATTATTTATTTTGTAATTGTCTATGGTACCAAAAAAAAATTTGGTATCATACTAACATTTACAATATTTATGAGTGTTTTTATCAATGCTATAAGTATTTTTATTATTGTTACGGTATCGAAGAAAAGTGGTAAAAATGCTCAAAATTAGTGGTAATAAAAACACCAACAAATACAAGAAAATATCCACAAGAGTGATAAAAATTTTGTACTAAAAAAAAAATGGTGAACATAGTTGGGATAACGGGAAAAATCTCTGGTATGCTCTCGACAAATAGAGACGCGTTTATGTCGCTCAAGTTCATGAGTTTGAATACAATTAAAAGCAAACTCGAGGTGCATGAATCGGACATGCGCTTTTATGGGGAATTCGAATTCATACCAGAGATTTGGATACGATTCGTCTAAACAACTGAGATTCATTCTATCAACCAATAACGCTTTTTATCGCCTCATAAGACTTGAATCATTGACTTCAAAAAAGGTAAAATTTTCACAAGAAAAGAAGTATTATTGGACCAAAGGCTCGTTAGTAGTGATAAATATAGTTACCATAACAGTGGTAAAAATACCAATAACAACGATAAAAATACTCGTAAAAGTGATAAATTTTTTATTGTAAAATGATCTATAAAAATTATAAAGACGCTTATTAAAGTAGTAAATTTTGAAAGTACGATACTGAATTTTTTTTTTTTTTTGATACGATAGTCAAATTCTTTTTTGCATGTTAAAGCATTACCTTAGATAATTGTCTCATATTTTATTGGTAAGGTGGGTTAATAAGGTGAGCCTAAGGGTAATTAATATGGTTGATTCAGACATGGATATAAAATGGTCAAAGATGCTTTAGGACTGCATGGGGAAAAAACAAATTTTAGAGTAAATTGAGAAAAAGAATCTTGCAATATAAAATGCTGGTCTTGATACTTTAATCAATGTCGCATAATTCCCACAACAATATAGGGTAACAAATATTCAAAAGTTAAACCTTATCTAGTGGTCGATGCAAGTAAGAGATCTTAAGTTTGATACTTCTCACATTTCTTAAAGGTCAGTCACCCTTATTTACTAGGAGACATATCCTTAAACTAACTCGAATTACGAAAATCGATTCTGAACTAGAGAGAATAGTCGATGTACTTGAACATCTTGTAGCAATAAAAAAAAATCTAGTGTTTTACATATTTCACGAGAAATTTTGTAACGGTCTGAATCACTACGTATATGCTCTTATTGAATGTCACTTTTCTCAACACAATAGAGTTATCATATGATAATGTATAAAGAAACAATATGAAGAATATATTGCAAGGCGTAATCTCTACTTGTCATCTAATTTGAAAGATGATTAAATAACACATCATTATTTTGTTTAATTATTAGTAATCAACAGCGTTATTGAAAGCTAGAGCCTAATTTTTTATTCCCAATGGTAGAGAGAATCTTAGGTAGATACGTGCGATCATGTGTTCACCCATTTTTAGTAACTTACTAGAAAATATAGAAAATAAGAGATGTGGATATAGTCTCATGCGTAAGAGCTAAAAGGAAACTAAAAATATATAGACATATAATACTAAAAACCTCGAAATTGCATTTAGAGGACCCAAATTGTCTGATGTTTAGTATAAGAGTGCATCCTTTCAATAGCAGAGATTTATATAAAAAAATGTTAATTTATTGACTTAATTTACTTTAATTTATCGATATTAAGAGTTTGACCAAAACTAAGAATAGGTACGTCCTATCGTAACTTTGGCAAACTTCAAACCCGGTTGGAAAATTGGATTTAAAAAAAAAAGGTTTTGGGATAAAAAAATTATTGTAAATTAATGATCAATTAAAATATCATTCACCACCTTTCTATGTCTATATATGATATTGCCGCGAGGAATGTGAAAAAAGTTGTTCATAATATCTAATAGCCTTCCATCCACTCTCCCAATGGTTAGGCTCTTTTTTGGAGGTAGTATTTTGACTTGAGCTTGTTATTCTTTTTGGACACTCGTGATTGCAATATGGTGGTTGGTAAAATATGTTCAAAATATTTATCTATCCCTTTGTATGTTTTCATGAAAAAGCAACAAAAGAGATGGATCAAATTTTGACAGAATTTAGTTTTATTGCTATAATCGAGAATACCCGGACAGATGCGGGGATAGCTCAGTTGGGAGAGCGTCAGACTGAAGATCTGAAGGTCGCGTGTTCGATCCACGCTCACCGCATTTTTCCTTCTTCTTTTTCCTATGTTCTATGTGGAAACTCCTTCACATTGGCAAATCCACAAACACATGGTGGACAGAGACCTGAACAGAATTATCTCGTTCCAAGTTTTTCCGGCCACGAACTGTCGTTATCAAAATTTCTTCTTCATAAATATATATATATATTTTGAGTTCTCAGTGACGCTAGTTGCACAAGCTTGTACTCGTTTATCATCAAAATCTAAAACAAGTTTGAGATGGATTCACAGTTACTTTTAGAAGGGACAAATCTCTTGAGTGCAAAAGATTGGGTTGTAACTTTATCTAATTACTTCAGTAGAGTACCAATAAAACTTATTCAATTCTATAGTCTTTTCCTTTAAGAGATTTGACTTAGTAATCTTTAAAAAGAACAAAAGTGGTCTGGAAGCCTAAAAAAAATGGCTCAAAACACGAGACTTTCGTTATTGCGGACCTAATAAGGGTTTGGATATCCATAACCTTTCGCGTCTCAAATGCCCATATCATAATAAAACAAACTTAAACTAGGGTCCACCCTCTAGCTTAATAACCATCAAAATGAGAATAAAATCCCAAGAATCGAGATAATTTCCACAAAAAAATAAAATAAAATAAAATAAAAAAACATCAAGGAGCCATGGCAATTCTGAACTGTGGCACAATTGCTTACTGGCTTTTGAGTTTGAGCAAAATCAATGGCCTGGATTGGGGCTAGGTTCCTAATAACAAATCATAAAGAAATGTAGCGTTTGACAGGCATATAGACTGACTGATAAAACTATCTTCAACCTCAGGTGAATGAGAACAAATAAAAGCTTAAAACAAGTTGCCGTACAGTATTATATAAAACAAACTAATTTCATCTTTTGACAAAGCTGGAGCATGAAAGCCTTGATTTTGGTTGGGTTCGCCTCCACTCCCCTTTTATTGACCAGGAAATCCAAGAATTTTTCCAATCCTATGCCAAAGACGCATTTCTCACGAGTCAATTTCATGCAGTAAGATATTAGGATATCAAAAGTCTCCTACAAGTGGGTCACATGGTCTACTACGATAAGGCTTTTTATTAACATATCGTCCACATATACCTCTATAGTTCTCCTGATTTGTGACTGGAAGATCTTGTTTACCCGTCATTGATATGTTTCTCCTGCACTTTTTAGCCCAAATGACATGATCCTGACAGTAGGTCTTTTTAGGAGTGATGAAAAATGTCTTCTCTTAGTTTGAGGGATACATGTTAATCTGATTATATCCTGACTAGGCATCTAGGAAGCTAAGCAATTCATGACCCTCTATGGCATCAATAAAAATGTTGATGCACAGCAGGGGGTAGCTGTCATTGGGACTGGCTTAGTTGAGCTCGGTGAAGTCTATGCAAAGGTGTCACTTTCCACTGATCTTGGTCACCATCACAACATTGGAGGTAAGCCTGGAGAAGAACGACAAATTCCAAGGAACAGGTGTGTGGAAGATCATTACTAGAGCTCTTGATGAGGCATGCATGCACCTAAATAGAAGTTTATGATTGTTTCTGAGGCTGGGCATACTTGTGCTAGTCATGTATGAGTTCTGTAATCTTCAGGGTGAGGATATCTTTGCTGCAGCAACAAGAGAAGTAAAAGAAGAAATTGGAGCAAGTCATAAGTGTGTTATCCATACGTAATGTGAATCTTAACTATCTCATGTTTCTTACTTGCAAATCCATACCTAATGTGAATCTTAATTATCTCATGTATCTTACTTGCAAGTGTTAATCGTCATTTTAAGGTTTCTGAACAAAGTTTTTCGACAATCTCGAAACTTCTGGAACTAAACATTTTCGTACTCTTGGACGTATATTAGATAATAATAAAAAAAAATTGCCCAAATAAGTGTAATACTTAGAGACATTATGTAGACCTTTGAAAGATCCTATATTGTACCTTCAATTTGGTGGTTGGGATACATCAAGATTCTGGTGAAACTTGATTTAATTTGCAAATTAGGATCCATGGTTCCAATGTTTTAGTCATGTCTTCGCAGGTTTATTGATTTAACTGACAGGCAATCTCACAAGTACTCATTCTTTGAGAAGTCAAGACTTATTCTTTATATGCATGGGCATACATTAGTGAAAAAAGAAATGCAAAAGAAAGAAATATAGAGAAAAAAATAGCATTGGAGTAGAAAGAAAAGGAGAGGAAGAAAAATTGGGCGGAAGGAGGAAGGAGGAAGGAGTAAGGAGGAGGAGAAGAATGAACGAGTAAAACAAGCAGAAGAATAGTACTAAGTCAATATTACAAAGTACTCTTTTATGATGGGCATACATTAGTGGATAGGAAGAAGGACAATGAGAAAGAGGAGGAAGTAGAAAAGCGGGAGAAGAAGAATGAAGGAGAGGGAGAAGGCGGAAGAGGAAGTAAAACCCCCAAAATAAGAAAGAATAGCAGAAAAAGGAGGAGAAAGTGAAGGATGATGAGGAGGAGGAGGAGGACAATAAGAAGAAAAATGAGGAAAAGAAGGAGGAGAAAAAAGAGAAGAAAAATTAGGAAGAGATGCAGAAAGAGAAATAGAAGAGGAAGGAACACAGGAGGAGAAACAGAGGAAAATTGGGAGGAAGGAGTGAGGAGAAAGAAGAGAAGGAGGAGAATGAAGGAGTAAAATAAGAAGAAGAATAGTCTTAAGTCAATATTACAAAGTACTCTTTTATGATAAGAATACATTGGTGGAGAGAAAGAAAAAGGAGAATGATAAGAATAAGAAGAAAATGGATTATAAGAAAAAGGTGAATGAGAGGAATAAAAAGCAATAGATTAAGAAAAAGGAGTAGGAGGAGGAAGAAGAAGGAGATAGTAGAATGGAAAAAGAAAGAGGAGGAAATGAGAGGGGAGGAAGGATGGAGGAGAAAGAGAAGAAAAATAAGGAAGAGGAGAAGAAGGAGGAGGAAGAGGAAACAACCCAAATAATAAGAAACATTAGAAGAAAAAAGAGGAGAAGGAAAATGAAGAAAGAAGAGGGAGGAGAAGGAAAAGAAAATGAGGAGTTTCTATTTTTCTTTGATTATTCTCAAAGGAGAGAGAAAATAGAAGAGAAGGACCATTAAAGGGGAAAAAGAAGAAAAATGAGGAAAATCGGGAGGAAGAATGAGGGAGGAGAAGGATAGGAAGGAGGAAGAGAATGGAAATGGGAAGAAGGAGAAGGAGAAGAAGGAGAAGAAGAAGAAAAGAATAGTCACTCGAAATATTAAAATTTATGGCGACTTTAAGGAACATTGGTGAATTGCGAGAAATAAAAACTAAAATAGAATCGGAGAAGGAAAAAGTGAAAAAAGAGAAGAAAAAGGAGAAGAGGGAAGAAAAGGAGGAGAAGTTGAGGAAGAAGGAGAAGAAGTAGAGAAGAGAAGTCACACGAAAGATCAAAATTTCGCGTCAATTCCATTTTGCCCCCAAAATGATTTATCTTCCCAAATTGCATCCTCAAAGAAAAAAAAACGTTACAATGTGGTCCACCGTCTTTTTACCGTTTGATCATCCATCTTTTTTTGTACCAAATTAACCAATCAAGAATCACAAAATAGACGTATGACCAAATAGGAAAAAAAAAAAAAGGAAATAAGACGGTGGATCATAATGCAACATTTTTATTTTTTTAAGGGAACAATGTGAAAAAATTAATCATTGGGGAAGCAAACTATGATTTTTTGTATCTATTTTTTCCAAAATTTATGGCGGATTTGAGGAACATCAGTAAATTGTGAGAAATAGAAACCAAAACAAAATTGGGTAAGGAAAAGGGGAAGAAGAAGGATGAGGAGGAGGAGAAAGAGGAGAAAGAGGAGAAGAATGAAGTAAGAGGAGAAGGAGGAGAAAAATGAGCAACAGAAGTAAAAAGAGTAGGAAGAGAAGCAGAAGTAGGAGAAATAGAAGAGGAGGAAGTAAAAGAAGAAGAAGAAGAATATCACCAAGTCAATATTACAAATTACTCTTTTATGATGGGCATACATTGGCAGAGAGGAAGAAAAAAAAGAATAATAGGAATAAGAAGAAAGTGGAGTAGAAGAAGAAGATGAAGGATAGAAATAATAAAAAAGAGTTTAAGAAAAAGGAGTAGGAGGATGAACAAGGAGATAAATAATACATCCAAATCATAGAGTTATTTTACAACTTTATAGAGAGAGAAGCTCTGCCTTCTCTAGAATTCCCAAGTTCATGACTACAACACCAAGTTCTTCTCAAATCCCACCTAAACCACCAAATTTACAAACTACAAATGTCCCAGCAGCACAACCAACCTTTGCTTCCCTCTTTAACCAACCAACCAAGCCTAAATTTGAAGACTCTTTATCAAAGATTGAGAAACCAGTGGTATTCTATGAAGGTGAACCGGCCTTCTACTTCACCAACGAAGAAATTGAAGACTCTCGTCAATCCATGCAATATTCCTTGATTGGTAAATGCTCTTATGGCAGGCCATCTCTAGGTGTAATCAAGGAGGTAATAAGATCCAAATGGCAACTCAAAGGAGAATTTGAAGTGGGTTCAATTGATCAAAGACATATACTAATTCAGTTCCAACTTCAAGTAGATTATGTGAAGACATGGTTGAAGGATGCTACGCTGATCGAAGATTATTTGTTTCGATTCTTCAAATGGTTCTCAGGTTTCGTACCAGGGGTTGAGCCTTCGATTGTTCCCATGTGGATATCTTTACCAGGCTTGCCTCTGAATTTCTTTAAGAAGAATTATTTAGAGGTGTTAACCAAACCTATTGGGAAAGTCTTGGCTTTTGATCAAGCTACGTTATCATTATCAAGACCGGGTGTTGGAAGAGTATGTGTGGAAGTCAACCTACTAGCTAACAATCCGTCCAGAATTTGGCTAGATATGGGAGATGAAGGAGCTCGTTGGCAGCGTATTGTGTATGAGAAGAACAAGAAATTCTGCAAAGCCAGCAGAAAGCAAGGCCACAGCGAGGAAGATTGCCAAATAAGGAAACCTCAGGAAAATTTGGAAAACAGAGATTTAATTACTAAAGAAGCCAAGGTGAATAAGGTTATAGCAGAGAAGAATAGGGAAAGCATATCCAGCAAACCTCGGGAAATAATGGAAAACAAAAGCTACTGAATATGGAGAATATTGGGAATAAGGGAACTCAATCGCAATTAAAAATTTCAAACATGCCACAGCAGCAAATTTGGAAACTACAGTATAGGCAGAAACAAATTGTAGTGCAGCAAGGTAATTCGGTGAATGTTCAGGATACTGTGGAGCAATTATAGGAAATGTATGAGGAGGACACAATGAGAGTGACGGAGACTGGTGACCAATCCGAGAAAGATAATAGCTCTTTTCCTCAGGCTGATACTAGAAGCCCAACTGATCCAACGGAGGAAATTAGGGAAGCAAATAAGGAAACTTTGGATATCACAAAGGAGGAAATTCAAGACACAAGAAAGGAAACTTTGGAGAAGACAATGGAGGATGTTCGGGAGACAAGTCAGGAAGCTCTGGAGACTGCAATAATGGCGAATCCCAATGAGAAAATGAATATGCAGAATTCTGCGTTATCATTTCTGGCGGAACGTGATTATAGTTGTGCTGAAAATATGGGTCTCACTCAGGACGATGAAAGGGACCTGATTTGCGCTAAGTTACCTCCTGATAAAGGCTTTTAATATGATGAAGAAATTGGAAATAATCTTGAATGTGTTGAAATAGACTCTCTTAATTCAGACAATGATGAGAGTTTTGAGATAGATTTGCAAGTGAATGATTCCACTCACTCTATGATTACTAGATCTAAGTCTATGAGGCAATCAACATCCCAAATTTCTCATGATTAATACGATTTCTTGGAATGTGAGGAGGCGAACAAAGAAGCCTCTCGAATGAGACTTAAGGAATTAGTTAAATTAAATGATGTCTGCTCAGTATCTCTTCTTGAACCAAAAATACGACCTTCTAAATTACAAGCACTATGTGGTTACCTGGGATTTTCTTCTTCTGTGGCAAATCCAATGGCTGAAAAACATATTTGGGTTCTCTGGGACCACAGAGTGAAGGTGAATGTGACAGTTGTGCATGAGCAAGCTCTCACGATTGAAGTATCTTTCTGGGTTCATTGTCTTTTTTTATTGATAGGGCATTGACTAATGTGCAGTGGGGTGATAGATTTGAGAAGACAAAGATTGAACATGCTGGTAGAATTCATTCTGATCATTGTCCCCTTATATGTAGATTTTTGGAAATTTCTGCTCCAAGGAGAATATCCTATTTCAAATTTCTAGATATGTGGACGGAACATCATACTTTTGCACAACTGGTGGAGGAAAAATGGGCTGGTAATTACTCCAACAATCCGATTGAAAATGTATTTTTGAAGCTTAAGTACTTGAAACTACACTTGAAGAATGGAACAAAGAAGTTTTTGGCAATTTATTCGAAAACATTAAGTTGAAGGAGAAGCAGCTGCAGCAAGCAGAATTAAGGGTGAAGGAAGATGATTCGGAGCTCAACAATCACGCTTTAAATAATGCGAAAGTGGAGCTGGAAGGAGTTCTACGGTTAAAGAAAATGTATTGGAGGCAAAAAACAAATATGAAATGGGCACTCGAAGGAGAAAGGAACACCAAATTGTACCGTGCCATCGCAAGAGGCAAAGTAGCAAAAAATAGAATTTCAAGAATTAAAAATGATGAAGGGAACTAGTTAGAGGAGGAAGATGCAATCGCTAGCAGTGCTGTGGATTTCTTTTTTGCACTTTATAAATCGGAGGCTCACACAATGGACCCTGAGTTGTTTGGTGACATACCTAATTTGGTCACTTTGGAAGAAAACTTAAAGCTAACCTCCCCGGCTACCATGGAAGAACTCAAGTCTGTCGTCTTGGGTATGTCTACTCAAAGTGCGCCGGGTGCTGATGGTTTTTCAGGTAAGTTCTTTCAAACTGCTTGGGAAGTCATTAAGTGTGACATTTTGGATGTTGTTAATTTTTTCTTGCAAGGCGGAGTGATACCACGATCAGTTAATGCCACTATTCTATCTTTGATACCCAAAAAGGACATTCCATTGACATTTGCTGATTTTAGGCCCATTAGTCTTTGTAATTTTTTATACAAAATCTTCACTAAGCTGTTAGCAACTAGACTTGGTGGTTTGCTGCCTAAGCTTATCTCAAAGGAGCAACATGGTTTCGTCCAGGGTAGAACTAGGAGTGATAGTGTTGTCCTAGCCTAGTTTATAATGAATGAACTAGATAGAAAGGTGGAGGCCGGGAATGCTATTGTCAAGCTGGACATGATGAAGGCAAGATAGACTGGAGTGGGATTTTTTGAAACAAACATTGAAGAGTTTTGGATTTTCCGAAGACTTTGTAGCCATTGTTTCTAATTGTCTGAATCATCAGAATATTTCTTTGACTATAAATGGTGTTCTGGCTTCTTTCCTAGTTCGAGAGGATTAAGACTAGGTGATTCATTATCACCTTCTCTTTTTATTCTAGCAGAGGAGGTATTGAGCAGAGGTTTGAGGTTCCAATTTGAGCAAGGATCAATAGAAGGATATCACACAGGTAGGGGTTCAAAGCTCTCAAGTCATTTACTGTTTGCGGATGATACTCTCATTTTTTTGAAGGGGCGTAAGAGGTCCATGACTAATCTGTTGAAATTTGTGGGGAGGTATGAGCAATCATCTGGTTAGAGAGTGAACAAGCAGAAGAGCTCACTCTATTGCTCTTCTAAAATCTCAGTTAGGAGAAATATGTTATCACAGGTTGCAAACATCCCTCTTAAGCAATCACATCTTACCTATTTGGGTTGTCCAATTATTAGGGGGAGAGTCAAGCTACTCTATTTCGAAGATATATTGAAGAAATTTCAATCACGGTTGGGGGGTTGGTATGCTAAACTTGTTTCTAATATGGGTAGGTTGTCCTTATCAAATCGGTTCTATGTTCCCTCCCTATACATCTGCTAGCTTCTCTGAACCTGCCTAAGGGTATCATAGCTAGAATGAATTCTGCTATGTCTTCTTTTATGTGGTCTAATAAGACAAATACAAGGAAAAGGCATTTGGTATCTTGGGAGTCTATTACTTTGCCATTGGAGGATGGAGGTTTGGGAATTAGGAAATTTGAGGATGTGCAGAGCTCATTTAGAATGAGAGCTCATTTAGAAGCAGAGCTCATTTAGAATGAAACAAGTGTGGAACCTTCTACAGAATAATTCCCTTTGGTCTTCATTCTTTTCGACCAAGTATTTAGGAGGCAAACATTTATTATTGCACAACACCCAGGCGCATTCCAGATGTTACACATTACTCTCTCCTTGGTTTGAAGTCATGGGTAACAATTCTAGGAAACTTGTGGGTTCAGGGGCTAATGTTGATTTCTGGTGTGACAATTGGACGGGTGGGGGTTCTCTCCTTCCTAGGAACTCAACTATCCCAGTTTTCTACCCTAAATTATCTGAACTGCTGGTCCAAGGTCAATGGCAGCTTCAAAGTGTGATTAATCTATTGGATCAGAATCTATTGCAAGAGGTTCAATCATCTGGAGTTGTACTCTCTGACAAAGAGGACAACCTGATTTGGCAGCCCTCTGCTTTGGGGGATTTCTCTATCAAAACAGCTTGGGAATTATCTAGGAGAAGGAGTCCAAAGGATGAACATGCCATTAGTATTTGGAAGCAGCACTCGACTCCTAGTGCGCAATTAATTGGGTGGAAGCTCATGAAGAATGCACTCCCATTGGATTTAAAGTTCAAATCTTTGGGAGTCTCATTGGCTAGTAGATGTCGTTTATGCTATGTGAGGAGGAATCAGCTAATCATTTATTTATTTCTTGTCAATTAAGTTCGCAGCTTTGGTACAGAATTGCTGGAATGTTTGCCTTTCAGGTATTCCCTTCAGAGACCCCACTATCCAGATGCATCAGATTGTGCAGGACTCACCCTAGGCAATCAAGAAATCATGTTTTGATAAGAGCTATATCCTTGCTGGTTTACTGGCAACTATGGAAGGAGCGGTGTTTTAGAGTATTTGAAAATCAAAAGCAGTCTCTAATCTCTTTGGTCTCTATTATTCTTCATCGGCTCAGGTTACAGATAAGCATTTTCAAACCCAAAGCTATTGATACTGCTTTTGAGAAATTTATGCTTCAATCTCTCAGTGTCAAGTTGTCTATGGTGGTTTGTAGGAGTGCTAAATGGATTTGTTGGAATTTCCCTCTGCCTGGNATGTCAGGTTGTCTATGGTGGTTTGTAGGAGTGCTAAATGGATTTGTTGGAATTTCCCTCTGCCTGGTTTTCTTAAACTAAATACTGACGGTGCCTCAAAGGGCAATCCAGGTCCAGCTGGTGGTGGTGTGGTTTTACGAAATGAATGGGGTCAAATGGTTCTAGCTGGTTCATACTACTATGGAACTTGCTCAAACATGGAAGTTGAAGTCCTTGCACTATTGGATGGTCTACTTCTTGTGAAGGATTATGGGTCAGAAGTCTATCCTTTGATCATAGAAACAGATACTCAGGTTCTTGTGGACTTGATCAAACAGAATGCTAAATGGTCTTGGAAATTTTGGCCAATCAAGGATTCTGCAACAATGCTTCTCATATTCACTCCTATCCTAATTCCCTTCATCTACATATGCGACAACTACTACTACAGGATCAGAGACAGATTAAATCTCNGCTCCTTCTCAGAAG
The DNA here is from genome assembly GCA_963454935.2 of Ilex paraguariensis. NCBI lineage: Eukaryota > Viridiplantae > Streptophyta > Magnoliopsida > Aquifoliales > Aquifoliaceae > Ilex > Ilex paraguariensis. Next base: position 906,350 of record CAUOFW020001458.1, read on the forward strand.
ATTTTTTCTATTTTGCAAAATTTTGATTATCGAATACAGCATACTTATAGAGAAGGGAATGCAATTGCAGACTCTTTGGCCAATCAAGGAGTCTGCAACAATGCTTCTCATATTCACTCCTATCCTAATTCCCTTCATCTACATATGCGACAACTACTACTACAGGATCAGAGACAGATTAAATCTCTGCACTCTAAGGTTGAAGTCATCAACGAGGTGCTTTATGATGCAACATACAGATATGCATATCAGGTTCATTAAGGCAGATCAGAATTATGTCTCAATATGTTTCAGAAATGCATGCACATCCATCAAAATCTCAAACAAGCAATACAGTCTGTTTACACAGTCCAGTCCTATACATGAAATTCTCTCCAGAAGTAAAGACGATCAAGAAGTAAAGAATATAGTAGGCACCTGGTTACCTCAGGATGTAATTGGATTCTGGTATTATTGGGGTAGTAACTTGACAAAATTTATGGGCTCTGTTTGCTCTGCTGAGGCTGCTATAATTCCCTTAATCTCTGTTCTATGGCTCAAAGGTATTCTGGATTTTGAGGTTTTCTTTAAGGCGGCCTTTCTTTTCTCTAGTGTCCCCTTCTGGCTACTCATCTAACTGCTTGGATCTAGTTTTCAATGAGTGTTTGCTGGACATTTTCTATTGGCGATTGTCTTTTCCAGGTTCTCAATTGTCNATCAAAGGTATTCTGGATTTTGGAGGTTTTCTTTAAGGCGGCCTTTCTTTTCTCTGGTGCCCCTTTTGGCTACTCATCTAACTGCTTGGATCTAGTTTTCAATGAGTGTTTGCTGGACATTTTCTATTGGCGATTGTCTTTTCCAGGTTCTCAATTGTCTGTTCATGGAGATTTTTTGGTGTCTCCATCTGGTTGTTCATCTTGCCTCTTGGCTTTCTCTCTTAATACTCTGAAGCAACCAAAGACTACTGATGCTTCCGACTGTTGGGGTTCTTGCTNCTGTTCATCTTGCCTATTGGCTTTCTCTCTTAAGACTCTGAAGCAACCGAAGACTACTGATGCTTATGACTGTTGGGGTTCTTGCTCTTCAGATCTATGGGCTGTATATTCTACATTGGTCTTTGCCGCTGCTTCATCTTAATCAGTGCATTTGGCCTCTCATTCTTCACTCACTGGCCATATCTTCTAACTGGTCAGAAGGGCTTTGTAACTATGGCTCTCTCTTGCTGGATATTCATCTTCTACATCGTCAAAATGGGGAAGAAATTTGCTCTGCAACAGTTCTGGTATAAGGCCTCCAAGGCAGAGACTCTCTATCTCTATGCACTTTGTCTATACAGGCGTTATCAGAGATCAGAGAAGCAGAACAGCATNCTGCACTTTGTCCATACAGGCGTTATCAGAGATCAGAGAAGCAGAACAGCATCTCAATATCGTCTCTTCATCTGCCAAACCAGATAGCTTATCATCTGACCTTTAGCTGTCCAAGGAAGTCGATTTATTTTCCTTATCTGATAGCTTCCCTCTCTGACGACTTAGTAACCCCACAGCTCAACCACTGTTCCAGCTCGTCACCCAGCTTAAAACAGCTGCTGCTCGTGGCTCATTCGGGATCCTCTCAGCTGCCTCTCTCAGCTCAACATGGCTGCTGCTCATGGCTTGCATTGGTTCCTCAGCTGTCTCTCTCAGCTCATATCTTTCTTGAGGAAGCTGTTACTATCACCTCATTTAAATCATCTCGGCTGGAGCTAATACTTATTAATAGCATGCATAGTATTTATTTTATCTCATTATCTTATTGTATCACGCATGCATTTAGCTTGGTTTATTTTAATTCTTATTCTTTTAATGTAATTAGATTGCATCGAGAGGTAAAGTACATACGTCCCCCCTANCAGCTAATACTTATTAATAGTATGCATAGTATTTATTTTATCTCATTATCTTATTGTATCACGCATGCATTTAGCTTGGTTTATTTTAATTCTTATTCTTTTAATGTAATTAGATTGCATCGAGAGGTAAGGTGCATACGTCCCCCCCTAGTTAGGTGTAATTTAATTTTTAATCAATAAAATTCCCCTCGCACCGTCGAGGTTCACAAAAAAACAAAAATGAACAAGGAGAGAGGAGGAGGGAAAGAGAAGGACAAGAAACATAATGAAGGAGAGGCATAAGGAGGAAGAGGAGGAAACAACCCAAATAATAAGAAATAATAGAAGAAAAAGTTGGAGAAAGAAGGAAGAGAGAGGAGAAGGGAAAGAAAATGAGGAAATAGAAGAGCAGGAATAAGGGAGAAGGAACATGTGAGGGGAAAGAGAATGAAAATGAGAAAAATTGAGAGGAAAAAGAAGTGAGGAGAAAGAGAAGGATAAGAAGGAAGGACAGGGAGAAGGAGAAGCAGGGGAAGAATTGTCACTTTAAAAATTAAAATTTATGGTGGCTCTGAGGAGCATTAGTAAATTACAAGAAATAGAAACTAAAACTAAAACAAAATCGAAGAAGGAAAAAGGGAAAAAAGAGAAGGAAGAAGGAGTAGACAAGAGAAATCACTCGAAAGATTGAAATTTATGGTCAATTTAATTTTGCCCCCAGTATGATTAATTTTCCCACATTGTCCCCTCAAAGAATTAAAAACGTTGCAACGTGGTTTACCGTTTTATTTTCGTGGTGAGGCCATCTGTTTTGTACCAAATCAACTAATTAGGAATTACAAAACAGACAAATGACCAAATGAAAAAAAAAAAAAAAAAGAAATGAGAGGGTGGATCACATTGCAATATTTTAATTTTTTTAAGGGGGCAATGTGAAAAAATTAATCATTTGAGAAGCAAACTGAGAATTTTTGTATCTTTTAGGAGGCAAAATTGAAATTTTTCAAAAATTTATAGTGGTTTTGTGGAACAAAAAAACAAAATCGGAGAAGGAAAATGAAAAGAAGGACAAAGAACAGAAGGAAGGAGAGAAAGAAGATGAATATGGCAGAGAAGGATGAACGAGGAGGAGATGTAGAAGAAGACCCCTAACACTAAATCAATATCACAAAGTACTCTATTGCAATGGACATAAATTTGTGGAAAGGAAAAAGAAGGAGAATGTGAAGAATAGGAAGAAAAAAAAAAAAGAAGGTGAAGGAGAGGAACAATAAGAAAGAGTAGAATAAAAAAGAGGAAGGAGAGAGGAGGAGAAAGAAGAAAAGAGAGAACGATAGAAGAGAAAAAGAATGATGATGAGAAGGAGGAGGAGGGCAATGAGAAAGAAAATGAGGAAAATGGGGAGGAGAAAGAGAAGAATGAAGGAGGAGGATAAGGACAAAAAAAAGAAGTAAAAGGAATAGGAAGAAATGCAGAAAAAGGAGCATGAGAGAAGAAAGAGAAGGAAAAGGAGGAAAATTGGGAGGAAGGAGTGAGGGGAAAGAGTAAGGAGGAGGATAAAAATGAAGAAATAGTAAAAAAAGAAGAATAGCACTAAGTCAATATTTCCAAAATACTCTTTTACGATGGGTATACATTGGTGGGGAGAAAGAAAAAGGAGAATGATCGGAACAAGAAGAAAGTGGAGCAGAAGAAGAAAATGAAGGAGACGAATAATAAGAGAGTTTAAGAAAAAACAGAGTAGGAGGAGGAAGAAGGAGAAAGGACAGAGGAGGACGAGGAGAAAAATCAGAAGGAAGATGGAGGGAGAAGGAGAAGGAGAAAATGAGAGAGGAAGAAGGATGGAAGAGAAAGAGAATGGTGATAAGGAGGACAATGAGAAATAGGAAAGAGGGAAGGAGAAGAATGAAGGAGGAGGGGGAGAAGGAAAATGAGGATGAGAAGAAACAGAATGAAGGAGAGGGAGCAGGAAGAGAAGGAAACAACCCAAATAATAAGAAAGAGTAGAAGAAAAAGAAGGATAAGGAAGAGGAAGATGGAGGAGAAAGGAACGAAAATGAAGAAGAGAGAAGGGGAAAAAAAGGAAATTGGGAGGAAGAAAAAGTGAGGAGAAAAAAGAGGAGGAGAAGAAGAATAAAGAAGACAATGATAGGAAGAATGAGAGAGGAGAACGAGAAGGCTAAATAGGAAGATAAGGACAAGAAGGAGGAAGAGAATGGAAAAGGGTAGAAGGAGGAGAAAAATGAGAAGGAAAAAGAGAAGAATAGTCACTTGAAAGATTAAAATTTATGGCGACTTTGAGGAATATTGGTGAACTTCGAGAAACAGAAACTAAAACAGAATCGGAAAAGAAAAATGGGGAAAAGGAGTAGAAAGCAGGAAAGCGAGAAGGAAGAAGAGGAGGAAAAGTTGAGGAAGATGGAGAAGAAACAGACAAGAGAAGTAACTCGAAAGATCAAAATTTAAGGTCAATCCCATTTTGCCCCTGAAAAATACAAAAATGCTCAATTTGCCCCTAGAATGATTAATTTTTCTTCATTGCCCTTTCAAATAAATAAAAATGTTGCAATGCAGTCCACTGTCTTATTTTCGTATGGTCATTCATCTATTTTGTACTATATCAACCAATCAGGAATCACAAAACAGATGAACAACTAAATAGGAAAAAAAAATGAGACGATGGATCACATTGCAACTTTTTTATTTTTTTAAGGGAGCAATATGGAAAATTAATCATTCGAGGGGCAAAACTGAGAATTTTTGTATCTCTTAGGGGGCAAAATGGAAATTTTCCCAAAATTTATGACGGCTTTGATGAATATTAGGAAATTACGAGGAATAGAATCGGGGAAGGAGGAAAAGGAGAAAGAACAGAAGAATAAGGAAGACAAGAATAAACTAAGTCAATATTACAATGTACTCTTTTGCAATGAGCATACATTGGTGGAAATGAAGGAGAATGATAAGAATAGGAAGAAAGAAGAGTAGAAAAAGAGGAACAATAAGAAAGAGTAGAAGAAAAATGAGGAAGGAGAAGGGAAAGAAAAGGAGAATGAGGGAGGAGGAGAAGAGAGGGGAAGAAGGATAGAGGAGAAAGAGAATGATAATGACGATGATGATGAGGAGGGCAAGAACAAGAAACCGAATGAGAAGAAGTAAAAAGAGTAGGAGGAGATGAAGAAGATGGAGAAATAAGACAAAGGGGCAAGGGAGGAGAAAGAGAAGGAAAGGGAGGAAAATTGGAAAGAGTGAGGAGAATAGCACAAGTCAATATTACAAATTACTCTTTTACGATGGGCATACATTGGTGGAAAGGTAGAAAAAGGAAAATGATAGCAATAAAAAGAAAGTGGAGTAGAAGAAGAAGATGATGAAGTAGAGGAATAATAAGAAAGAGTTTAAGAAAAAGGAGTAGGAGGAGGAAGAAGAAGTAGAGAGGAGAAGAAAAATCAGGAAGAAGGAGAAAGATAATGATGATAAAGAGGAGCACAATGAGAAAGAGGAAAAGAGGGAGGAGAAGAAATAGACCATGGAGTGATTGATTTGGTCAATGAATATTCGATTCTTTCTTTAATGTAGAATCGATTCATAAGAATGAAAGAGATGGAGAAGGAGAAAATAACCCAAATAATAAGAAACAGTAGAAGAAAAAGAAGGATGAGGAAGAAATAAGAGGGAGGAGAAAGGAAAGAAAATGTAGAGGAAAATTGGGAGGAAGAAACAGGAGGAGGAAAATGAGAAGAAGAATAAGAGAGGAGAAAAAGAAGGATAAATAGGAAGAGAAGGATAAGAAAGAGTAAGAGAATGGAAAGGGGAAGAAAGAGAAGAAAAAGGAAAAGGAGAAGGAGAAGGAGAAGGAGAAGGAGAAGAAGCAGAAGAGTAGTTGCTCGAAAGATTAAAATTTATGGCAAATCTGAAGAACATAGGTGAATTGTGAGAAATAAAAACTAAAACAGAATCTGAGAAGTAAAAGGGGAAAAAGGAGTAAAAGGAAGGAGAGGACGAAGAAGTGGACAAGAGAAGTTACTTGAAAGATCAAATTTAGGGTCAATCCCATTATGCCCCCAGAATGATTAATTGTCCCATATTGTTCACTCAAATAAATAAATACGTTGCAATATGATCCACCATCTTATTTCCATTTAGTCGTCCATCTGTTTTATACCAAATCAACCAATCAAGAATTACAAAACAGACGTACGACCAAATGGAAAAAAAAAAAAAGGAAATGAGACGATGGATCACATTGTAATATTTTAATTTTTTTAAGGGGACAATGTGGGAAAATATCATTTGGGAGGCACACAAAGATTTTTTGTATGTTTTAGGGGGCAAAATAGAGTTTTCCCCAAATTTTATGGTGGCTTTCAGGAATAGAAACTAGAACAAAATCAAGGAAAGAAAAGGGGAAGAAAAAGGAAGAGAAAGAACACAAGGAAAGTGAAAAAGAAAAAGAATAAGGAAGAGAAGAATGAAAGAGGAGTTAAGAAGAAGAATAAAACTAAGTTAATATTACAAAGTACTCTATTGTGATGGACATACATTGGTGGAAAGGAATAAGGAGAATGATAAGCATAGGAAGAAAAAGGAGTAGATGAAGAAGGTGAAGGAGAGGAAGAACGAGGAAGAAGGAAGAAAAAAAGAGAATAAGGATAGAAGAGAAAGAATGAGGTGCAGGACACTGAGAAGGAAAAGAGGGAGGAGAAAGAGGAGAAGAAAAAGAAGTAAAAGGAGTAAGACGAGAAGCAGAAGAAGGAGAAATAGAAGCGCTTCGCATGGGAGGAGAAAGAGAAGGAAAAGGAGGAATATTGAGAGGAAGAAGGAATGAGGAGAAAGAAGAGGAGGAGAAGAAGAATACGGAGGAGGAGAATGAAGGAGTAAAAGAAGAAGAAGAAAAATAGCACTAGTACTAAGTCAATAATACAAAGTAATCTTTTACGATGGACATACATTGGTGGAGAGGAAAAAAAAAGAATGATAGGAATAAGAAAAAAGTGGAATAGAAAAAGAAGACGAAGGAGAGGAATAATAAGAAAGAGTTTAAGAAAAAGGAACAGGAGGAAGGAGGAAATGAGAGAAGAAAGAGGAGGAAGAGGAAAAGAGCAAAAGAGATGAATGAAGGAGGAGGAAAATAAGGAGAAGAAACAAAATTGAGGAAAGGGAGGAGGAGGAAATAACCCAAATAATAAGAAAGAGTAGAAGAAAAAGGAGGAGAAGAATGATATGAATAGGAAGAAATAGGAGTAGAAGAAGAAGAAGAGGAATAACAAGAAAAAGTAGATGAAAAAAGAGGAAGGAGGGAATAGAAGGGAAAAAAGAAAAGGAAAAAGGAGAAGGAAGAAAAGAGAGAGGAAGAAGGATAGAGGAGAAAAAGAATGATGAGGAGGAGGAGGACAAGGAAAATAAGGAGAAAGCAAAGAGGGAGGAGAAAGAGAAGAGGAATGAAGGAGGAGGAAAAGAAAAAGAAAAAGAACAGGAGAAGAAAAAGAAGTGAGAAGAAATACAAAAAAAGGAGAAATAGAAGATGAAGAAGGAGCATCAGAGGAGAAAAAGAAGGAAAGGGAGGAAAATTGGGAGGAAGAACGAGTGATGAGAAAGAGGAGGAGATGAAGAAAAAGAAAAGGGAGAGGAAGAAGGATGGAGGAGAAAGAGAATGTTGATAAGGAAGAGGACAATGAGAAAAAAGAGGAAGAGGAAAAGAATGAAGGAAGAGGGAAAGAAAATGAGCAAGAAATAGAAGAGAAAGGAGAGAGGAGCATGAGACGAGNTTATTTTTTATGGATTAACAAGAACCCCAGACTTTTTATTGATGGATAATTCGAAACCCAAATTTCATATGCATCCATATGTATTGTGTGGATGCAATTAGGAAGAGAGAAGGGAAGAGATACCTTGGCGATATTGCCGTAGAAGAACAAGGGTTTCTTGGTGTTGGAGACCTGAATCCGATTCTTATTGTACGAATCGCCGGTTNAATTTTTTTAAGGGGACAATGTAAAACAATTACTCATTCTAGAAGCAAAATGTAATTTTACCAAAAACTTATAGCGACTTTGAGGAACATTAGTGAATTACGAGGGGCATACATTGGTGGAAAGGAAAGGAAGAAGAATGAAAATGATAGGAATAGGAAGAATGAGGAGTAGAAGAAGAAGATGAAGGCGAAGGAGAGGAACAAGAAGAAAGAGTAAAAAAAAAAAGAGGAAGGAAGAGGGAGGCGAAGGGAAAGTAAAGGAGGAACAAGAGGAAGGAGGGAGGAGGAGGAAGAAGGATAGATGAGAAAGAGAATGATGATGAGGAGGAGGACAATGAGAAGGAAAATGAAGAGGAAAAGAGGGAGGAGAAAGAGGAGAAAATGGAGGAGAAGAAGAGAAGAAAAAGAAGTAAAAGGAGTAGGAAGAGATGCAAAAGAAAGAGAGATAGAAGAGGAAGAAGGTGCATGGGAGGAGAAAGAGAAGGAAATGGAGGAAGAATGAGTGAGGAGAAAGAAGAGGAAGAGGAGGAGAATGAAGGAGTAGAAGAATAAGAATAGCACTAAGTCAATATTACAAAGTACTCTTTTACGATGGACATACATTAGTGGAGAGGAGGAAAAAAGAGAATGATAGGAATAAGAAGGAGATGCATAATAAGAAATAAATAGTTTAAGAAAAAAGAGTAAGAGGAGGAAGAAGGAGAAAGGAGAATGATGAGGAGAAAAATCAAGAGGAAGGAGGAGGGAGGAGAAAGAGAATGATGATAAAGAGGATGACAATGAGAAAGAGAAGGAAGAAGAGGAAAAGAGGGAGGAGAAAGAGAAGCAGGAAAATGAGGAGAAAAAACATAATGAAGGAGAGGGAGAAGGAGAAGGAGAAGGAGGAGGAAACAACCCAAATAATAAGAGTATAAGAAACAGGAGGAGAAGGAAGGGGGATGAGAAAGGAAAGGAAAGAAAATGAGGAGAAAATATAAGAGAAGGGAGGAGGGAGGAGGGAGGAGGGAGAGGGGAGAAGGAGCATGAGAGGGGAAAGAAGGAAAATGAGGAAAATTGAGAGGAAGAAAAAGTGAGGACAAAGAGTAGGAGGATAAGAAGAAAAAGGAGGAAATTGAGAAGGAGGAGGAAAACGAGAGGAAGAATGAAAGGGAGAATGAGAAGGATAAATAGGAAGACAAGGATAAAGAGGAAGAAGGAGAAGAAAAAGACGAAGGAAGGAAAGGAAGAAGGAGAAGCAAGGGAAGAAGGAGAAGAAGAACAAAGTAGTCGCTTGAAAAATTAAAAATTGGTGAATTACGAGAAACAGAAACTAAAACAGAATCAGAGAAGGAAAAAGGAAAAAAAATGAGAAGAAAAGGAGAAGGAAGGAGAGGGAGAAGGAGACGAAGTAGAGAACAGAAGTCACTTGAAAGATTAAAATTTAGGGCCAATCCCATTTTGCCCCTGAAAGATACAAAAATGTTCGGGGTTTGCCTCCAAAATGATTAATTTTTCCACATTATGCTCTCAAAGAAACAAAAACGTTGTAATGTGGTCCACCGTCTTATTTTTATTTGGTCGTCCATCTGTTTTGTACCAAATCAACTAATCAGGAATCACAAAACAGACGAATGACCAAATGAAAAAAAATAAAACGGTGGATCGCATTGCCACATTTTTATTTTTTTAAAGGAGCAATGTGGAAAAATTAATCATGCGAGAGGCAAATTGAGAATTCTTGTATTTTTTAGGGGGCAAAATAGAATTTTTTCCAAAATTTATGGCAGCTTTGAGGAACATCAGTGAATTGTGAGGAACATATACTAAAACTGAATCGGAAAAAGAAAAGGGGAAGAAGGAGGGAGGAGGAAAATCGAGAGGAAAAGGATAGAGGAGGAGGAAAAGAGGTAGGAGAATAAGGACAAGAATGAAGGAGGAGGAGCAGAAGGAGGAGAAAGAGAAATATAAGAGGAAGGAGCATGGGAGGAGAAAGAGAAGAAAAGGGAGGAAAATCGGAGGAAGAAAGAATGAAAAGAAAGAGGAGAAGGAGACAGATAAGGAGGAAGCGGAGAAGGAGGAGAAGGAAGACGAGGGAGGAGGAAAAGCATGGGAAGAAGATAAGAATAGTCACTCAAAAGATCTATTCTGGATTTTGAGCATCTAATATAGCTATATTCATTCCTTTGTCTTTGGGTTAAAGTATTTGATCTTTTATAGTTCCCTTCAACCGAAAAAAAACTCTCAAATACTGCTTTCATAACTTCAAGTTTGTTTCTGTTAAATAAAACGCAACATGAGTGGCATTGATTCCAGATAAGCCAAGCAGTCAAAGTTTGTGAATTGTACTACTAAAAAATTACTACTAGTGCAGATTGAAAACGGAAAACCTAGATGAAGAACCCTGATATAATCATATACCTTTTTCCATTGTGAGCAGTATGTTCTATCCAGTCTGATGGGGCCATTTCAATGATGCAAGGCTGAGCCATTGTTGCCTGAAATTCAACAAGATGCAGATGTTATCAAGCATTCCGTGCATTCAGCGTAAAAATGATGCAAACAATTATATGCAGACAACTCTTACTAGAATGCTGGCAGGGATGACTGAGCTTTGTTGACCAGTTTGCTAACAGAGTTGATGCTCTGGCTCCCAGTTGACACCCAAGGCTGCAACCCAGCAAGAATGAGCACTTTTGTCTTAGAATATAGGCTGGTACTGAGTTGTGGTATCTGAATTCACTTGTAGATGGCCACTGGATGATAGGGATAACTGAACAGATGATTTAGTAAAGTTAAGGGTTGAAGACATTGTCAGATGGGTGAAGCAGTCAACCAACGTGCTTAAAAATATTACATTACATGCTGAAGAGAGAGCCATTCTTGGGTGGCATATAGTTTTAGGAAACTGAGAATTTTGTGGAGGTTGTGGATAGGTATTTGGAATTCGAACATTTTGCTGAGGTGTTGTGGATAGTAATTTCGAATCTGAGCATTTTGATGAGGTTCTGATGGAACAGGCATAACAGGCCTATTTGCCTGAACTTCTGCCACTAATTCATGTGGTGCCTGTGGCGGTGGCAAAACATGGAGGTTGCTGCAGCACCAGTTGAGAGAATTTGAGTTGTTTAGTGTGAAAAGGCATTCCAACATTTGCCCACCCAACCGTCTGAAATTGTTTAGAAGCCACTGGAATATATGGCGGTGCCTGCTGTGCTCGAACAACAGGTGTTCCAGCAGGATGGAGTTGCAGCAACATTTAGTTTTAAAAACAATAATGGGTTCCGATTAACATAAGATAATACAAGCAGGTCTCAAACAATTTGGGAAGAACAAAAATCCTCACTTAGGGCATCAGTTCATAAAAGGATTATGCACGTTTTGTTTAAGTTAGAGCTCACTTGAACTCTCAGAGTCCATTGAACCGAAGCTGTAATGGGACTTTGAAATATCAAAAGGCTGAGGACAAGTCAAGAGACAACTTCAGGCATGCACACAGAGATATGTATGCAAACTATTAGGACATGTAGAAAGATCCACTGTAACATGAGAGAAAAGTTCTCGATATGTCATTCTCGAATTAATTTAACTTACTAGTCATGTTTATGTCTTAGAGACATAGAAGTAACCCAAATTTGAGACTTGGCAACTTTAGTTACACTGTAACGTGCAGGGAGGTCTTCAAAATTTACCCCCCACCAGTTAAAACAGGAATAGATAGATGAATGAAGAAATGCAGCAATACCTGAAAAAGATAATCATTCTAAAACCAAATGCAGAATGCTCCTAAAACCATTCACTCGTGGGAAACAATACAGATTTGCTTCAAGAAGAGGAGTAAATATGCAAGGTAACAGCAATAAGAAATGGATGCCAATAAATGATACAAAAGAAGAGTAAGAAGATTGAGTTTGATGCTACCCTTATTTGTCACTACTTTTAGGTACCTTGTGTGCGGGCAAAAAATTCGCACAATCACTAAAATGCTGAAGGTGCGCCCTAATCTTCGAGGATCATCCAATTCATGAGCTGCAAAATCAGAGAAAGGTTAGAGGGACCCCCGGCGTTGCCCGGGGAGGCCCCTCCGATGCCTAAATCAGTATTGCAATCAACACATAAATAGGTTAGTGTGTAAAGCTAGAAAAATGGTAAAAAGTGTGTGAAGTATGGAGCCAAGGTGCTCATACTTGAGGCCCCCTCTTCTTTGGGTCTTCACCCATATATATAGAGAAAATTAAAGAGTCACTTACCATCATGTACTGTGCAGCCGTCAATGCAGAGAAATAGGCATGGACTAACCTGCCAAAACACTCATTATCTGCCATATATTCATTGTAGTAGGTCTCACTTGTAATATTTGTTAAGTCATTTATACTCCTTCCTTGGGAGTGGGGCTGTTGGACCCACCTGACAAATAATGTTGCATCACCTTGATAGTACACCAAATAAAAGATTATGAACTAAAATTTTAGACCATTCCAATGAAAATTAATAACATTAGAAATGGTTAAATTCAGGAAATAGAATGAACACAAATTATCAGAGATTAGAGATCAAAATAATACCAGATTTACACCAATCTTCATATAATTTTACTGGTAGAAAGGAAAACTAAGGATTCAACATATATGTCAGATACTCTTAAAAAATCATAAGTTCTTACTATATCATCCAGGAACAAAGATTGTGAGCACACCTCTTTCCATAGAAAATATTGATTAGCAGGAGATTTAACTCGGCTAAGCAATCCAACCAACTCGTTCATCGCAATATTTGTATGTTGACGAGGTATGCATTTGAATGTTGAATATTTGAAATCACCTCAAATAAAAGACTATTAACTAAAATTTTTAGAATAGTCTAAAGAAAATTAATAACACTAGAAGTAATTAAATTCAGGAAACAAAATAATATAAATTACAGAGATTAGAGATTGAAATAATACCTGTTTTACACCAATCTTTATCTTCTTATAATTTTGCTGGTAGAATGCAAAACAAATGATTCAACATAAATGGCATATACTCTTAAAAAATCATAATATCTTACTACATCATATAGGAACAAGGTTCGTGAGCACACCTCTTTCCATGGACGATATTGATTAGCCGACAGATATTTAACTCGGATAAGCAATGCATCCAACTTGTTCACCGCAATATTTGTATGTTGATGAGATATGCTTTTGAATACTTAACATCCACAACCACATCAGGCAGTTGATCCCAACTTATACCACAACTAAGACAATCTAACTGGGTGCTAAATTTTTCAATACACCGATCAAAAACACAACAAAGTCCTCTTTTAGATAATGGACGCCACAACAAATTCATACTAACTTTCCCGGAAAAGAGAACAAGAGTTATTATCCATGCACATAAGACATATATCATAGTCAACGAATTTAAACAAGAACATATGTTCAAGAACTACTAACAAACAAGTTAGGATGATTTATGAAAAGTGCTTTTAGGACTTACTACTTTTCTCACAAGTACTTTAAAGAAAAAAAGTAGCATTTGTTATCCTTATTAAAATTACTGTTAGATAAATCAAAAGTAACTTCACCTCTTTAAATAAGCCAATAAGTAGAAGTGAAATAAAAAAAAATTAAGAAACTTTTTACCTCTTTAAAATTACTTCTATGTTAAGAACTTCTTATATTTATTGTATATCAAAATACACAAACTACTACACCAAAATACACACACTAATATATTATATATATAAACACAAACACGGATACTAATACATCACAAATAACTGGCACACACGAAGATGTCAACACACACGCACGCATTAATACATCAAAAACCACACCCATATACACACACACTAACTAATATACACCAAAAACCACACGTACACACAAAAACATACAAACAACCCTACTTATACATCAAAAATGACACGCACACACAAACACACTAATATGAAAAAACACATATTCACATACACTAATGCACCAAAAATACACATATACCAATGCACCACACACACATCATGTTAACACACTAACCCACCAAAAAACACGTATGTGCTAATACATACAAACATGTGCACATACACACACTAATGGACCAAAATCACATACATATCCCTATACACTAAAACACACGTACTAATTTATCAAAAAAATACACACCATAATACACAAAACACTGGCACGCACACTCAAAGAAACAAAAAAACACACATACATATATTAAGAAACCAAAAACAATACATGCACTAAAACACCATACAAGTATACCCATTAGTATACCATAAAATACACACACAGTATTAAGAAACACTAATANTATACATTAAAAAACCAAAAACAACACATGCGCTAAAACACCATACAAGTATACCCATTAGTACACCATAAAATACACACAGTATTAAGAAACACTAATACACCAAAATAATCACTACTACACGAAAACACACACGTGCACATACATACACTAATACACAAGGAAATATACGCATACCCCAATACACCAAAAAAAACACACACTAATAAACCAAACAAAGAACAAACACAACACACTCTTACAACCAAAACACCTTTAGACAGACACTAATACGACAAAAACACACACACACATACTAATACACGCGCACACTAATACACAATAAACACACTAATATATGAACTAATATACACCAAAAACCACACACACACATTCACCCACAATAATACACACAAATATATCAAAAATCACACGTACACACTAAAACACACAGACAACCCTATTAATACATAAAAAATGACACGCACACACAAACACACTAATATGTAAAAACATACATTCACATACACTAATATACCAAAAATACACAAATATACTAATAAACCACACACACATCATGTTAACACACTAATCCACCAAAAAACACGCATGTGTTAATACATAAAAACACGTGCACATACACACTAATTTATCAAAAAAAATACACGCAACAAAATACATAAAACACGGGCACGCCTACTCTAAGAAACCAAAAACACACTTATTAACAAACACTAATACATCAGAATAATCACTAATACATGAAAACACACACATGTGCACATACACACACTAATACACACATACCCCAATACACCAAAACACAAATATTAATACACCAAAAACATACATACACTAATAAACCAAACAAAAAATAAATACAACACACTCTTATAACCAAAACACCTATAGACAAACACTAATACGACAAACCCACACACACGTACTAATACACAACAAAAATACATACGCACATACTAATACACAATGAACACACACTAATATATCAACTAATATAAACCAAAAACCACACGCACACTCATTCACCCACAATAATACACACAAATATATCAAAAAACACATGTACACACTAAAACGCACACACAACCCTACTAATACATGAAAAATGACACGCACACACAAGCACACTAATATGTAAAAACACATATTCACAAACACTAATACACAAAAAATACACACATATATTAATACACCACACACACATCATGTTACCACACTAACCCACCAAAAANAATACACCAAAAAAAAACACACTAATAAACCAAATAAAGAACAAACACAACACACTCTTACAACCAAAACACCTTTAGACAGACACTAATATGACAAAAACACACACACACATACTAATACACGCGCGCGCACTAATACACAATAAACACACTAATATATGAACTAATATACACGAAAAACCATACGCACACAGATTCACCCACAATACACACAAATATATCAAAAAATCACACGTACACACTAAAACACACAGACAACCCTACTAATACATCAAAAATGACACGCACACACTAATATGTAAAAACATATATTCACATATACTAATACACCAAAAATACACACATATACTAATAAACCACACACACATCATGTTAACACACTAATCCACCAAAAAACACGCATGTGTTAATACATAAAAACACGTGCACATACACACTAATTTATCAAAAAAAATACACGCAACAAAATACATAAAACACGGGCACGCCTACTCTAAGAAACCAAAAACACACTTATTAACAAACACTAATACATCAGAATAATCACTAATACATGAAAACACACACATGTGCACATACACACACTAATACACACATACCCCAATACACCAAAACACAAATATTAATACACCAAAAACATACATACACTAATAAACCAAACAAAAAATAAATACAACACACTCTTATAACCAAAACACCTATAGACAAACACTAATACGACAAACCCACACACACGTACTAATACACAACAAAAATACATACGCACATACTAATACACAATGAACACACACTAATATATCAACTAATATAAACCAAAAACCACACGCACACTCATTCACCCACAATAATACACACAAATATATCAAAAATCACATGTACACACTAAAACGCACACACAACCCTACTAATACATGAAAAATGACACGCACACACAAGCACACTAATATGTAAAAACACATATTCACAAACACTAATACACAAAAAATACACACATATATTAATACACCACACACACATCATGTTACCACACTAACCCACCAAAAAACACGCATGTGCTAATACATAAAAACACACGCACATACACACACTAATAGACCAAAAATCACATACATATCTCTATACACCAAAACACACATACTAATTTATCAAAAAAAAAAAACACACCATAATACACAAAACACTGACACACACTCTAAGAAACAAAAAACAGACATATATATATTAAGAAACCAAAAACCACTTACATGCTAATACACTATACAAGTATACCCACTAGTATACCAAAAAATACACTCACAGTATTATCAAACACTAATACACCAAAATAACTACTAATACATGAAAAGACACACATGTGCACATACACACACTAATACACAAGGAAATATACGCATACCCCAATACACCAAAACACAAATACTAATACACCAAAAAAGCACACTAATAATCCAAACAAAAAAAAACACAGCACACTCTTATAACAAAAACACCTTTAGACAGATACTAATACAACAAAAACACACACACACATACTAATACACAACAAAAATACACACGTGCACACTAATACGCAATAAACACACAAATATATCAAAAGACAAATACTAATAAACCAAAACACAAAGTAAGACAATAAATTACACTTAACTAACATAAGTGTATTCAATTTAGATTATTTTATTTTATCCATGCACTTAACTGACATAAGTTATAACTTGATTTAACATATGAACAGGATGAATATATACGACGGTTATTATCAATGCTAATATTTTGTTTGTGAATCCAATGTATGAAACATGTGACATGATAGTGAGTCTTGGTGTGACATGATAGTGAGTCTTGGTGTGGCATGATGGATATTTACTCTTGCTAATGCTCATTTTTTTTTTCTAATTGTCAATTTGTTTGGGTTGGTTTTAATGGTTTAAATTTTTCACATAGCCATAGATTTGTTGCTTTGCACCGATTTTCTTATCTTTCTTGACCTTTGCAAATGATTCTTATCGACATGGTTTTCTTAAGGTCAATTCTTTGATTTGTGTTATGTATAGACATTAAATTGAAGAGAGGATGAAGAACTAAGGGAAATACTCATATTAAGGTTGGAATTATTCTAATTTTTTGGGTTAATTTTTCATAATTTTATAATTGTCCTTAGTTTCAATAATGTATTTGTGAAGTTCACTTTTGAATTTGGTAGATTGCTTTTTTAGATAATGTTGATATGAGAAGGTATTTTATTTTTAATACATGTGAATAGATGTTTACTATTAAGGGATATTGATTCTGTGAAAGTTTTTGTAGTTGAAAGGTAGCCAATTTGATTTCCATTTTTCCCCTTTCTCTTGTATCATGAAAGTTATGCTTTATATCACCCGACAAATTTTATGCATGCTTGTGAGTCCATTATGCAGTTTTTTTGTTATATTCTGATATTGATGTATTTCTCTTTCCTTTTCTCCCCCTATGTATGCACACAGATTGGCAACATGTATAGAAAAGTTTAGTGGTATTCCCTTTATTTACTTTCATTAGGGTTGTGTATAAAACTTGTCGAAACATAAGTGATATAATTAACACACACATACACCAAAACACACAATAATGCACCAAAAAAATACACAAAAAAAGTACACATACTCACTTATACAAAGAAAAAACACACTAATACCCCAACCATGCACACTTCTACACCAGAAGACACACATACACACTAATGCGTCAAGCTCAAACACAAAATAATAGAACTCTATTCATTCACATTGGCTGCAATCATATAGTAATAATTTTAATAGTCCCCGTGCCCTTACAAAATTGGTCTCCTCTGCCTTTTAGATGCTTCATAATGTTTATCCATTAAATGACAATTTAGATAAGGTTTCTTCATTTTTCCTTCCTAATAAATTAGATTAACCACTACATTAATCAAGCCAAAAACCACAAAAGGGGATGGGGTCTTAATAAGAAAGAACTATTCTTCAAAGGAGACATGCACATGTATTTATGGAATATCATAACAATATGAGTATTTATGATAAGGATGGACATTATGAAACAGAAAGTTATATTATTTTTGATAAATAAAACAAGAAAATGAAAAATATTTTAATATAGTAAATCAATGACTTGGACCAAAAATTATTGTGAATAAATGAGAATGGGTAAACACGAAATAATTCTAAGTCACTAATTGAGTGCATCAACAATTTAAAAGAGAGCAGTAAACAAGTATTGCACAAGTATGAACGAACAAAGGAAAAAATATACAAACCAAATGAAGAATTTAGGGGTATCTCTTTTATTGACTTTCATTAGGGTTGTGTATAAAATCTATCAAAACATAGGTGATGTAGTTAACAACCCTTAATAGTTACATAGCAAACTACGCTCCGTCATAACATTCTTGTCGGTACAGTAATACTGAAAAAAAGGAAACAATATAGGATGAACACCAACAGCTCAATAAAAATCACAATTTCAAGACACTGGTTTGAAAATAAGTACTTTGATATTATAAAGAACACTAATACCTAATAATATGAAAATGTTAAATGAAAAATAATTTATGTACGAAAATGATAAAGCCATAGCAATACAGTGTCAAACAAAAGAAAAAAATATCCTAATAAACCACTCAAGGTCGATACAACCTATACATTCCAAGCTTTTAGGAGAATTGCACCCTAAAGAAGATACGCTTCCGAATTACAATTCGCTCCCAAGTGCAAAGACCAACAAGGCCACATTTGCATTTATTAACTCAACTACGATTTCAACTCGGAACGTAAACCTTCTGCCACTTGATCTTATATGCACTTACATTTAATAGGAAAGGAACTTGGATTCTCTCAATCATTAAACCATTCAAACGATCACCCAATGCGCATTTCAAAACCCTAATTGGTCCAAAATTTTAATTCAAGATGAACCACCCGATCATG
Source organism: Ilex paraguariensis (assembly GCA_963454935.2). Taxonomy (NCBI): domain Eukaryota; kingdom Viridiplantae; phylum Streptophyta; class Magnoliopsida; order Aquifoliales; family Aquifoliaceae; genus Ilex; species Ilex paraguariensis. The sequence goes on from CAUOFW020001458.1 coordinate 925,630, forward strand.
AGTTCACAAACATGTTAAAAATCATTTATAACATAAATGATATATTTGCAAAGAGAACAAAAAATCTCGCCTATTTCAAAATTGAGAAACCTTACCTCGATTTGCGAGTCGTTTAAAAATTGTAAAAATTGAACAATGAAAGCTATCAGTGAAATTCCACAAACAACTCTATTTTAACTAATTAAATATTAGCATAAAATTAATTTGGTCAAACAACCCCAAAAATCAGGTCAACATGGGACCTGAAGGGCAAAATAGTTATTTTACGTGAGATATTCAACGAAATATAGGATCACCATATGGAGATTCAGTCCATGAGGGGTATGGGTTTGAAAGCAGGATATATAAGGAGGAGATGGATATTGAGAAGGAGTGGATTTGGTGTACTATGGAGGAAGAACAAGAGGATAGAAGTTGGGTACATAGCTGGAAAGGAAGAAGAACGAAGAAACAGAATTCAAAATTAAAAGAATTCGGCTGAAGAAAAGGGAAGGAGGCAGCCCGCCCCCACGACGCGTGAGGGTGTGGGTGGTTCATCCACCTGTAGTTGGTGGGCTGGTCTCCTGTCTTCCCAAGGAGTCCCTGATGGTCTCCAATTCCTGATCCGACGCTCCAATGAATGTCACATAAAATAACTGTTTTGCCCTTCAGGTCCCAGTTTGACCAAAATAATTTTATGCTCATGTTTAAATAGTTAAAATAGAGTTGTTCTATTTTTTTGCAATTTTTAAACGACGCTCAAATCAAGGTAAAGTTTCTCAATTCTCAAATAAGCGAGATTTTTTGTTCTCTTTGCAAATATATCATTTATGTTATAAATGATTTTTAACATGTTTGTGAACTCATGATCGGGTAGTTCGTCTTGAATTAAAATTTTGAACCAATTAGGGTTTTGAAATGCGCATTGGGTGATCATTTGAATGGTTTAATGATTGAGAGAATCCAAGATCCTTTCCTATTAAATGTAAGTGCACATAAGATCAAATGGCAGAGGGTTTACGTTCCGAGTTGAAACTATAGTTGAGTTAATAAATGCAAATGTGGCCTTGTTGGTCTTTACACTTGGGAGCGAATTGTGATTCGGAAGCGTATCTTCTTTAGGGTGCAATTCTCCTAAAAGCTTGGAATGTATGGGTTGTATCAACCTTGAGTGGTTTATTAGGATATTTTTTTCTTTGGTTTGATACTGCATTGGTATGGCTTTATCATTTTCATACATGAATTGCTTTTTATTTAACATTTTCACATTATTAGGTATGAGTATTCTTTATAATATCAATCATATCAAAGAACTTATTTTCAAACATGTGTCTTGGAATTGAGATTTCTATTGAGCTGTTGTTGTTCACCCTATGTTGTTTCCTTTTTTTCAGAATTACACGAGTGCTATAAATACAAAGTATGTCGGACTGCCAACTTATGTTTATATCAACTTCGCATGTTGTAACAAACATGTACATTGTAATAAACTCAAGTTGTATTACTGTACCTACAAGAATGTTATGACGGAGCGTAGTTTGCTATGTGACTATTAAGGGTTGTTAACTACATCACCTATGTTTTGATAGATTTTATACACAACCCTAATGAAAGTCAATAAAAGAGATACCCCTAAATTCTTCATTTGGTTGGTATATTTTTTCCTTTGTTCGTTCATACTTGTGCAATACTTGTTTACTGCTCTCTTTTAAATTGTTGATGCACCCAATTGGTGACTTAGAATTATTTCATGTTTACCCATCCTCATTTATTCACAATAATTTTTGGTCAAAGTGATTGATTTACTATATTAAAATATTTTTCATTTTCTTGTATTATTTATCAAAAATAATATAGCACTCTGTTTCATAATGTCCATCCTTATTATAAATACTCATATTGTTATGATATTCCATAAATACATGTGCACATCTCCTTTGAAGAATAGTTCTTTCTTATTAAGACCCCATCCCCTTTTGTGGTTTTTGGCTTGATTAATGTAGCGGTTAATCTAATTTATCAGGAAGGGAAAATGAAGAAACCTTATCTAAATTGTCATTTAGTGGATCAACACTATGAAACATCTAAAAGGTAGCGGAGACCAATTTTGTAAGGGCACGGGGACTATTAATATTATTACTATATGATTGCAGCCAATGTGAATGATTAGAGTTCTACTATTGTGTGTCAACTTGACGCATTAGTGTGTATGTGTGTATCATGGTATAGAAGTGTGCATGGTTAAGGTATTAGTGTGTTTTTCTTTGTATAAGTGAGTATGTGTACTTTTTTTGTGTATTTGTGTATTTTTTTGGTGCATTATTGTGTGTAATTTATTGTGTTACTTTGTGTGTTTTGGTGTATGTGTGTGTTAATTATATCACTTATGTTTTGACAAGTTTTATATACAACCCTAATGAAAGTAAATAAAGGGAATACCACTAAATATTTCTATGTGTTGCCAATCTGTATGCATACATGGGGGGAGAAAGAGAGAAAGGGAAAGAGAAATACATCATTATCAGAATGGAACAAAAAAACTGGATAATGGACTCACAGACATGCATAAAATTTGTCGGGTGATATAAAGCATAACTTTCATGATACAAGAGAAAGGGGGGAAATAGAAATCAAAGTGGCTACCTTTCAACTAAAAAAATTTTCACAAAATCAATATCCCTTAATAGTAAACAGATATTCACACGTATTAAAAATAAAACTACCATCTCACATCAACATTACCTAAAAAAGCAATCTACCAAATTCAAAAATGAACTTCACAAATACATTATTGAAACTAAAGACTATTATAAAATTATGAAAAACTAACCCAAAAAACCAGTACATGCTCTGATAAATATATGTACATAACCAGAATAATTCCAACCTTCTATGAGTACTTCCCTTAGTTCTTCATCCTCACTTCAATTTAATGTCTATACATTACACAAATTCAGGGAATAGACCTTAAGAAAACCATGATAAGAATCATTTGCAGAGGTCAACAAAAATAAGAAAATTGGTGCAAGGCAACAAATCTATGGCCATGTGAAAAAGTTCAACCATTAAAACTAACCCAAACAAATTGACAATCAAAAAAAAAAATGAGCATTAACAAGAGTATATATCCATCACGCCACACCAAGACTCACTATCATGTCACATGTTTCATACATTGGATTCACAAACAAAATATTAGCATTGATAGTAAGTGTCATATATATTCATCCAGTTCATATGTTAAATCAAGTTACGACTTATGTCAAGTGCATGGATAAAATAAAATAATCTAATTGAATACATGATAATCAAATCAAATCAAATAGTATAATTAATATCAATTTTATCCGTATAGCACGACTAAACGATGCATAAACAAAGTAGCCATACCCATGTACTGATTATTTTGGAAACCATTGGTTCATATTCCTTNTGCATAAACAAAGTAGCCATACCCATGTACTGATTATTTTGGAAACCATTGGTTCATATTCCTTGTTCTTTCTCGATTCTTCATTTGCTTCCACTCTTACTGGCTTAAGTTCAACGATGGTGCACAAAAGCTCTGCTTCAATTCCTCAATCCTCTACTAGTATAGAAAATAGTTAATGTTTAGTTAGAGAGAGGTTTCAAGAGAGACAGAGAAAGAGGGGGAGAGTTGTGGGAAAGAGAACAATAAAATTCTTTAGAAACGCATAATTCTAGAACAAAGTGATCCAACAACACAAATTTATCTATAAGTATCTGTATGAATTCCAGAGCAGGTTCAAATACATGCAAAAACACACAAATGACACAACTGTGAAGAAAAAGAATTTGCCACAATACACATGTATAGAAATATCATATGCATGTACTTACATAAGTTGTTAATTTTTCTTTTAATATATGAGCCAAACTGCTAATTAGAAATGTTACATATTGTCAGTGGAACAAAACTGTTATTTTGTAATCCAAAGTTAGGAGGAACAGTAAAATCGTAACATGTGCCCAAATAGATTTATAAGATGTTTTGGTCATACCAGGCTGCTATTAAATTAAAAATAAAAAAGAACAATGGGATTGCCGAACCACGAATGCAAAACCTAAAGTGTAGATAAAGAAGATAACAGAAAAAGAATTATCAAAATAACTAATCTCATCATGTTTCAATGGCCAGAATTGTTCCTTTTTTTTNTGAATTATAGTAGTTATAACAATAGATGATAACAATAGAAGTATGTTAAATGGGCACAAACTTTAAAGAGTCTCGAATGTAATATTCCAAGTATAAGAGATTTAGATGATTAAATGACAAATCTAAGAGGTCAAATTATAATTAATCAAATATTTTCTACCTTCAATTAGAGCATTTTGGTCTTTTATTTGCTTCTATTAGTTACATTGCTTAATCGGTATTGATGAGGGGTCTGAGCATAATATTTATATCTATATAATAAAGTACAATACAATTTAAATCTCAAAAGATAAACAAAATCACTTTTATTTTTTGCTGTTATGATCGCTTTAAATTTTTACTTTAAAATTAATCTAACGGCTAATATCAACGCTCCAAATTTATTAGAAAAAATAAGCTCTTAATGGTATGTTTGGAGTAATTTTTTAAAAGTGTTTTTTAAAACTTATAACTCCTCATGGGTATGTTTTTTTACAAAAATAGTGTTTAGAACCGTTTCACCCACCGCCCCACCACCATCACCACTACCACCGCCCCACCTACACCCCCG
>CAUOFW020001458.1:931043-957609 GCA_963454935.2 Ilex paraguariensis
TTTTCGCTGTTATGACCGCTTTAAATTTTTACTTTAAAATTAATCTAACGACTAATATCAACGCTCCAAATTTATTAGAAAAAATAGGCTCCTAATGGTATGTTTTGAGTAATTTATTAGAAAAATAGGCTCCTAACGCTCCAAATTTAAAGTGTTTTTTAAAACTTATAACTCCTCATGGGTATGTTATTTTACAAAAATAGTGTTTAGAACCGTTTCACCCACCGCCCCACCTACACCCCCGCCATCACCACTACCCCCCCCACCACCACCACCGTCGTCACCCCACCATCACCTCTGCCACAACCAACAACCACCATCATCACCACCCTTATCACTATGGTCACCCCGCAACCACCATCGTTATCTCTACCCTACCACCTCTGTCACTGTCCCACCATCATCTCTATCACCACCACTACCACCATTGCCACCGTCGTTGTCACCTTACCACCACTGCTACTACCCCACTACCCCTTCCCCCCCCACCAATTGCTACCACCATTGTCCACCACCTCTACCAACCACTCTCACCATTGCCCACCCACCACCTACTTCCACCACCACTATCGCCATCACCTGTGGCTATCACTACTACTATCGTTATCAAAAACTTACTACCGTCCTTATCACCTACGGCTGTCATCATTATTACGATCGCCACCACGCATCACCATCATCACCATCTCCCATCACCACCTCCCGCCATCACTACCATNATTATCAAAAACCTACTACCGTCCTTATCACCTACGGCTGTCATCATTATTACGATCGCCACCACGCATCACCATCATCACCATCTCCCACCACCACCTCCCGCCATCACTACCATTGCTCACCCCCATTATAATCGGTGCTTAAATTCCTTTCTCTATTCTCCATGTTTATGATTTAATTTTAGATGTAAATATAAATATATTTATTGTTGACCATTTTTTTTATTATTTCGTGCCTTCAGGCACGGGATAATAACTAGTTCTAAATATAAGAGATTTATGTAATTAAATAAAAAAATTTAGTTAATCTAAATGTAATTTATTCAAAACTGATTGAACTATCTTGATATTATGAGCATGTGAGTCTTTAACAAAAAAATAATTTATATAATATTTTTATTTCACTAGTCAATTTTAGGTTTGTTAATTCTGAACATTCTTATCAAATTGGACATAAAATCAATACGGCGATAATTATTAATATTATTTTTTATATTTATCTCTATCGCACTATTGATGTTACCGTGAAAGTGATATCAAATAATATATAGAGTTGTATAGACTCTGCATGTAAATGTTTATTTAGGTGGATCGATCTACGCCTTTACTCCCTAGGGTTGTGTCTCTATCTCGTATGTGCGAAATCTAAGGGATTAGTTCTTATGAAAATTTATCTTTGTCTAATTCTACGTTGTATGACAAAAAGAGAGTCTACATGAAGATTGGAAGAGTAAATCAAAATTCGCATATGGGGTATTCTGAATGTGTAACCTATGCAACGAACAAAATGGTTCGACAATTCAACTAGAGGAGAGATCAATTGGTTCACCAAAACCCAACCCAATGTCACACGTTTTCCAGGATCCATATCAGTGGTTTTGTGCTTAATTTTATCAAGTTCAAATGGTAAACAGATAGATCCGTTTGACCTCTAAAAAAATAGACCGACATGAATTTGGTTAAACACGACATGAACTCAATTTGATATGAACATATTTTTACATGATATGACTTACACTTAAAAAAAGAAGAAATTATACCAATTATTGACAGTCCTATTCAAATTTTATAAAAAATATTCAAAATAAAATTGTTAAAAATTACATCAAAATCAACAATCTTAAGTCCAATCATTCTGAACTTTTTAGCAACCCAACACTAAGCTCACAAATAAATTATCTTATATACTCTTTTTTTTTTGGTATATTTGATTTTCGCAAAAGTTCATCATTTAAATTGTCTTGATTAAATTCAAAATACCTAGATTTAACTGGTGCGTCAACTTAGTGCTAAAAATTAGCTAATAGAAAGTATTCAAAATTTGAATTTATCCCTATTCATTTTTATCACATCACTTATTTATGTTATAAGTTGAGTCATTTAATTTTGATTAATTTTTGGCTCAAAATATAATTTTTATTTTGAATATTATTTATATACAATAGTGTACACATGTTGATATTTTTTTAAGTAGTTCAGAGAAAGTTGGGATGATTAGACTGCTCATTATTAAACCTTTAAGGTTTATGGTTGTGCTGCACTCAGTGATTCAACTAAATAATGTCTGTTGGGGCATGATCAAAGAGTCCATCAATACTAGTAATAACTTTAGCTTCGAAAAAGAGAGTAACAATCTCATGGTTAACCAAAATTCTATCTAACTTGTGAGCTATTCTTCTTCAGCTGAACTCTTTGCTAGATCACGTCATGTATTGTCGATTTTTGTTTCAAAAAACAATGGATAGAAATTAAATTTAAATTATATAATTTTAGATTTTTGTTTTGATATAATAAGATCGATTTTTAGGACGTTCGACTTTTATTTGCAACGTGTCCTAATGACACGGGTTATTGCTAGTTGACACATATCCTTTCTCCCTTTAGGTAGGCTTTTTAATGGATTAGATTTGTATGGTTCATGAATTCGAATTTGATTTGACAAATTTGATCCAATTATTTGAATATTCAATTCTAATAAATTAATTAGAGTTTATTTAATAAATTACACTTGAATTCAACTCAATATTATCAAGTAATTACTAAATTACATAATATATTGACATATAGTTTTATACAGTTTGAATTGGAGTATTATTGAATTATATAAAGATAAATCCAAATTCGATGCATGAAAGATGATGTATAATTGTGAGGCCGTATGATGCTCCTGAGAGTTCCCAGTAGATGACGACTCCACCTGTTCCTGTTGTTCAGACACCTGTTCTTGGGGCATCTCAGGAGACAGGAGTTCCCCCTCCACCACAGATTAGGATGCCACCCGTTCCTTCTGTGTCCATGCTTCAGCCCCAAGAAATCTATCATCTCAACAATTCAAAACTCATCAACTTATAAAACTATAAATTGGCATATGAAGTAGTTTAATGATGCCCAATGTTAGGTATGTACCCACCATCTATATCTCACAACTCCCACGATTAACAAGAATCAAACTGATCAATGACAACACAATTTCCATGAAATGTTCTGCTGACAAAAACACCAAAATGCATTCCATGCATCATCTTTGATCATTTCATTAAAAGACCAATGGCCGAATTCCAATTATGGACTGATAGCATAAAACACATCAGCTTTTGCCATACAACGAATTTGTAACTGTTCAACACCAACAACAAATAACAATATGACCACCAACTGCCAAGACAAGAATCCTGAATCCAGCATATCGGTAACGTTTAGGAACTACACATTTTTCCTTTTATTGAAAAACTATAGCAAACGAGCTCTGGAAACCGCTAAAAGAAATCGAATTTGAGATAATTATCAGAACTATTATGATTAGGGGTAGTTCCAACAACAACTTTTTCACTAGCAGATGCNTGAATTTGAGATAATTATCAAAACTATTATGATTGGGGGTAGTTCCAACAACAGCTTTTTCACTAGCAGATGCTATTGGTGCTGGAATTCGCTCAACCTCAACTGGCTTGGGAATCTCCGGAGGACTTGCACAACGAATCAATGCCCAATTCACACCTTCAAAGAAGGGATGTTGTTTGATCTCTGTTGCACCTCGTTCGTACGCCAATCTGTGATGTGGCTCTTTTACTAACAAGCCTCTTATAAGATCCCTTGTAGAAAAACTGACAACGAATGATTCAAGGAATCGCAGTGGCTCCACAACATTCAATAGAGTGGCACGATTTCCAGATCCCTTTAAGGGAGTCTTGCCGAACATTAACTCGTACAAAAAGATCCCAAAAGTCCACCAGTCCACGGCACTCCCATGCCCTTCACCTTTGATGATTTCAGGGGCCAAGTACTCATGGGTCCCAACAAAAGACATTGATTGTGCTCCTGCAGGCTCGACAATAAGCTCCGGCAATGGGATGACTTGGTTTCCAATTTCATTTTTTGGTTTTCTGTCTTTCTTGGATTTACTTGAAAACAAGCGAGGGCCAAAACACGATGTAGGGGCCACACAGGATGACTGAATACAAGAGGGCTCAATGCAAGTAGGTTGGACACAATATACAGGGTTCTTTCGTAAGGGCTCAGTCTCAAGGGATGACGACTTGACAAATGTTGGACTGACAACATAGTGGAGGGAAAGGTCAAAGTCAAAAAGCATTATGTGTCCATCTTCTCATACGAGGACGTTTTCAGGCTTGAGGTCGCGGTACACAATCCCAAGCATGTGGAGGTATTCCAAAGCAAGGAGGACCTCTGCTACTTAGAACTTGCATTTTTAAATTTGAGAGATTTTACCATTTAGTGTGAGGACAAATAACAGATATGTTCAAAACACAGAAGATCCATGTTGCCTAACAAAGTAACTTGTCCATTACCTGGTACAATACTAAACAACACATGCACAATCTCTAAGCATAAAGCATATGGCAAACTATGGATCACACTATAAAGGGACGACAAAGCTTAATCTTGAAATGCATCAGTTCCTACCGACCAAAAAGAGAGGAGACAGAAAGCAAGAAGCTTTTTTGAAACAGAGATAAGGTTACTTTCCCTCCTTTTTGGCTTTCAACCTTGAACAATGTACATATTTTTTTCCCGAAAGTAAAATATGTATGAACTCAAGCATAGAAGTTTACAGTTGAACTTATTTTCAAAAAATAAGCACCTTGTAGCCTCCATGTACAAAGCACAAAGGGAACACTTACCTGTAGCAAAAGGAAAGATGAGAGTCCTGTTTACATTAAATTATGTGTACACACTAGGAGGGAAATTTGCAGGGGTGAGGGACGGAGAGATGGAGTATTTGCAGGGCAAAAGCGGTGTTTGGATAAAATTGCCCATTGAACTTGCAAANGTGTACACACTAGGAGGGAGCTCTATAAAAACAACATGGTGAGAGACATAAAGTTTATGTGTACTAGGATCATAACATCAAAATCCCTTTTGTCCCTCACCGTAGCCAAGAAAAGCACATAAGGTTGAACGAGCCAAGAGTTTGGTACAATGAACACTAGGTAGTAGAACAAAATATGTACATCCAAACACACGTAAAGAGAAATAGTCAGGTGTCTTACCACATAGTTTTTTAAAAGGTGAGACACCAAAATTAAGGATTATAGGAATGCAATTAATTAGATGAACTGTTGTAAGAACTGCTTCTCCCCAAAAAAGAGCTAGGGACACTGGATGACAACAACAGTGAATGAGTTGTCTCAATAATGTGACGATGTTTCTGTTCTGCCACTCCATTCCGAGCAAGTGTGTCAGTACAAGAAGACTAAAAAACAGTGTCATCAGATTTCAACAAATCATGAAAAACACTAAAAGAATATTCTCCACCTTGATCACAACGGAAACATTTGATGATAGAAGAATATTGAGTATGCACCATAGCACGAAAGATAGAGAAAATAGAAAAGAACTTAGACTTACGTGTCATTAGATACAACTAACAATATCTGGTATGATCATCAATAAAAAAAATATAATATCTAGACCCCCCTTCAGTAGTAATAGGAGCTGGTCCAAAAATATCAGAATGTACAAGATCAAAAGGTGCAAGGGGACGAGAATTACTTTTATTACAAGGTAATGCAGTAAATTTAGCCAATTTGCAGCCATTACTATCTGAAATATCATGACACTCTAAACTACCCAAACTACTGGTAGAAGCTAAAAATTTTAAACGAGAATGAGAAATATAACCTATACGAGAATACTATAAATAAAAACTAGACGATTTTGGACTTAATTAAAAAGAGGATAAATCAACAGTAGATGCAACAACTTTAGGGACATGAAGTTCGTCCAACACATATAACTCTCCATTTCTATAGCCTGTCCCACCAATCAGCTTCTTGGACCATGGATCCTACACAACACAACCAGTAGAAGAAAAATGAACTAAGAATCCTGAATCAAATAATTGACTAACAGATATTAAATTTAAAGTAAATTGAGGAATATAGTAGACATCAGGAAGTATAAGCTGGGAAGACACGATAGTTCCAACACCAGCTAAAGATATTTGGGTGTCATTGGCTACAAAAATAGATATAGAGGGACAGGAAACAATAGAAACAAATAAGGAAGAGTTACTAGTCAAATGATGGGTGACTCTTGAGTTAAAGACTCAGGCAGTTCGAGAGATACCTGAAGGTCTTGTAGTAAATGAACCTGCGAAAGGAGAAACTGATAGGGCACCTGGTTGATGAAGGGAAAAAAACTTTTGCAACTGATCAACTATCATAGTCATGCTGGGTGCTGATGGGAGTGTCTCATCCGCCGGTGAAGCAGCTATAGTTGTATGACGATCTTTGGGCCTAAATGGCTGCTGTAAGACCCCTTTGGCATTCTTGTTCAATAATTTAGGACATTGAACCTTCTAGCGACCCTTCTCACGACAAAAAATTACACTCATCCGAAGTAGCTCGACTCCGATATTTAGTCTATGAATGAGGAGTCCCTCGGGGTGGTATATCCAGTACAGTTTGATTGGACAATGAAAGAAGACCATTTCCAGAAAGAGTCTTAAGACGGACTTCTTCAGCCAGAAGCTCATTCACTATTGCATGAACTATAGGAAGTGGTAGACGATGGAGAACAGAACCACGAAGGCCCTCAAAGTCATCTCTAAGGGCCATTAAAAACTATACTAGCCGTTGCTCCTCCCTAAAAGTACGATATACCATATGAGTACTCAATTCAGCTGGCTCAGCAAGTGCTACCTGATCCCAAAATCCAGTTATAACCCAGTAGAACTCTTGTATGGTCTTATCACTCTGACGTGCAACTCGAATTTTATGCTCAAGCTGATATATCTTTACAAAATTAGACTGAACAAACAATGTAGCTAAATAATCCCAAATTTGTTTGGCTGTGTTAAACTTAGCCAAATACACACAAATGGTTTGATCAACTGAGTTGTTAATTCAAGTGATAATTTTAGCATTGTTGACTTCCAAGGTATTCTTTAATTCACCATATTTCTCTGCCTTTGAATCTGTTGGAGCTTACAAAGCACCACTAACATAATTCCACATCTCTTTCCCCAACAGAAAATTCTTCATAACATAAGATTGATATACATAATTTTCACCATTTAATCTGACACTAATAGCTTGCAGAGAATTAGAATGTCCACTTGCCATAATGCTAACAAGAGGTCTCAACAAAATAATGCCCAAAATAAAGCAGAAAATAACAATAAATCCAGCAACACCCAATAACAGAGATCAAACAACCCAACAACACCGGTAACTATGCCCAACAAAGTCACTAGTCACTAGTCACAAAGCCCAACAAACCAAAGTTCAATAATACAAAGCCTAGTAGATAGCAAACAAAATCCACAAAAACGTCAAGGCCTAGGGAAACAACAGTCCACTAGTGGATCAAAAGACTCACTGAATACCAACTCGTCAAGAAGAAAAACAGTCCAGTGAGAATCAGGAGGCAGCAGTAGCAGCAAGAAACTGAAATCCAATCACACAAGAAACCAAAAATCCAACCACAAACCAGAAGCAAGAAACAGAGGGAGGNACAGTAGCAAGAAACTGAAATCCAATCACACAAGAAACCAAAAATCCAACCACAAACCAGAAGCAAGAAACAGAGGGAGGTAGTCGGTGCATTTATCAGACCAGAAGCAAGAAACAGAGGAGAGAATTTGTCGGCTTCTGTAAAGACAAGAAACCAGACCAGAAGACTTACCAGATGAGCTCGAAACAAGAAAGGGAGTATACCATTGAGAAGCCCATGAAGAATCGATCAAGGTGGTGGTATTCACGGTCGGATACCAATGACATCATCGTCGATGATGATGACATCAGTGCTATCGTCAGGGTTCACCATGTCTTGGTATCGGTTTTATCAGGTTCTCTTCTTCTAGACTTTAATCAGGGATTATTATTTGAGTTTAGGGATTAAGGATCTAATACCATGTTGATGTTTATCAATGAAAGAGGAAAAATATATTGATCAAGTGTAAACCAGATTTGTATTACAAACGAATTTATACTAGAGCAACATAGTAATATAAATGACTAATTTACCCCTAATGCTAATATACTAGATTACGCTAACACTTACCACCCATGCTACNAATCAAGTGTAAACCAAATTTGTATTACAAACGAATTTATACTAGAGCAACATAGTAATATAAATGACTAATTTNGTTCAGTTCATAAAAGGAGTATGCACTTATTGTTTAAGTTAGAGTTCACTTGAACTCTCAGATTGCATTGAACTTAAGCTGTAATGGGACTTTGAAATATCAAAAGGCTGAGGACAACTCAAGAGATACTTCAGGCATGAGAACAAAGATACGTATGCAAACTATTAAGACATGTAGAAAGACACACTGTAACCTGAGAGAAAAGTTCTTGATAAGTCATTCTCAAATTAATTTAACTTATTAGTCATGTTTATGTTTTAGAGACATAGAAGTAACCCAAATTTGAGACTTGGCAACTTTAGTTACCCTGTAACGTGCAGCAAGGTCTTCAAAAATACACCCAAAGCACCAATCNGACAAAGATTAGATATTGAAATAATGCTTACTTTACACAAATCTTCATATAATTATGCTGGTAGAAAGCAAAACTAAGGACTCAGCATAATGTCATATAATCTTAAAAATTCATAATATCTTACCATATCATACAAGAACAAGGATTGTGAGCACATCTATTTCCATTGAAGATAATGATTAACAAGTAGAGATTTAACTCGGCTAAGCAATCCAATCAACTCGTTCACCACAACATCCAAAACCATATCCAGCGTTTAAGTACCTTGATAGGACATCAAATAAAAGATAATGAACTACAATTTTCAGACCAGTCCAAAGAAAATTAATAACACTAGAAGTGGTTAAATTCAAGAAATAGAATGAACACAAATTACAGATATTGAAATAATACCTGATTCACACCAATCTTCATATAATTTTGCTGGTAGAATGAAAAACTAAGGATTAAAAATAAATGTCATATACTCTTAAAAAAATCATAATATCTTACTTTATCATATAGGAACAAGGATCGTGAGCACACCTCTCTCAATCTCTGCTACGCAATCCAACCAACTCGTTCACTGCAACAACTATATGTTGATGGAGTAAGCTTTTGAATGCTTAACATCCAAAAACCAAATCCCAATGAAATTGCAAAGGAGCAAAGAAAACTTTCCATAATAAGGAAAAAGATGCAAAGAATTATATTCAGACAACTCTTACTGGAATGCTGGCCGGGTAACTGAGCTTTGTTGACCAATTTCCTGTACAGGTGTAACANGGAATTATATTCAGACAACTCTTGCTAGAATGCTGGCCGGGTAACTGAGCTTTGTTAACCAATTTCCTGTACAGGTGTAACAGAGTTGATGCTTTGGATCTTAGTTGACACCCAAGGATGCAACCCAGCAGGAGTGAGCACTTTTGTCAAGATATAGGCTAGTACTGAGTTGTGGTATCTATATCCACTTGTAGTTGGCCACTGGATGACAAGGATAACTGAACAGATGAATTTAGTAAAGTTAAGGGTTGAAGACATTGTCAGATGGTTAAAGCAGTCAACCAACAACGCGCTTAAAAATATTAAATTACATGATGAAGAGAGAGCCATTCTTGGGCTGTCTAAACCAAGCATATAGTNCAAAGTTAAGGGCTGAAGACATTGTCAGATGGTTAAGGCAGTCAACCAACAACGCGCTTAAAAATATTAAATTACATGATGAAGAGAGAGCCATTCTTGGGCTGTCTAAACCAAGCATATAGTTATTTGGAAATTGAGAATTTTATGGAGGCTGTGGATAGGTATTTGGAATTCGAGCATTTTGCTTAGGTGTTGTGGATAGTAATTTCGAATTTGAGCATTTTGATGAGGTTCTGATGGAACAGGCATAACAGGCCTGTTTGCCTGAACTTCTGCCATTGGAATTAGATGTGGCACCTGTGGCAGTGGCAGAACATATCCTGCCTGACTAGGCCATGGAGGTTGCTGCAACAACAGTTGAGAAAATTGGAATTGTTAAGTGTGAAAAGGCATTATAACATTTGCCCACCCAACCATCTCAAATTGTCGAGAAACCACTAAAATATATAGCGGTGCCTGCTATGCTCGAATAGCAGGTGTTCCAGCAGGACGGAACTGCAACAAAATTTAGTTTTAAAAACAATAATGGGTTCCGATTAACACAAGATAATGCATGCAGGTCTCATACAATTTAGGAAGAACAAAAATCCTCACTTAGAGAATCAGATCATAAAAGGATTATGCACGTTTTGTTTTAGTTAGAGCTCACTTGAACATAAGATAATGCTTCAGTTCATAAAAGGACTATGCACGTATTGTTTAAGTTAGAGTTCACTTGAACTCTCAGATTGCATTGAACTGAAGCTGTAATGGGACTTTGAAATATCAAAAGGCTGAGGACAACTCAAGAGATACTTCAGGCATGAGAACAAAGATACGTATGCAAACTATTAAGACATGTAGAAAGACACACTGTAACCTGAGAGAAAAGTTCTTGATAAGTCATTCTCAAATTAATTTAACTTATTAGTCATGTTTATGTTTTAGAGACATAGAAGTAACCCAAATTTGAGACTTGGCAACTTTAGTTACCCTGTAACGTGCAGCAAGGTCTTCAAAAATACACCCAAAGCACCAATCCCCACCAGTTTAATCAGGAATAGATAGATAAATGAAGAAATGCAGCAATACCTGAAAAAGATAATCATTCTAAAACCAAATGCAGAATGCTCTGAAAACCATTCACTCCTCATGTGAAACAATACAAATTTGCTTCAAGAAGAGGAGTAAATATGCAAGGTAACAACACTAATAAATGGAGACCAACAAATGATACAAAAGAAGAGTAAGAAGATTGAGTTTGATGCTACCCTTATTTGTCACTACTTTTAGGTACCTTGATAGGACATCAAATAAAAAGATTATGAACTAAAGTTTTAGACCATTTCAAAGAAAATTAATAATATTAGAAGTGATTAAATTCAGGAAACAGAATGAACACAAATTACAAAGATTAGATATTGAAATAATACTTGATTTACACCAATCTTTGTATAATTTTGCCAGTAGAATTGAAAACTAAGGATTCAACATATATGTCAGATACTCTTAAAAAATCACATCTTACTTTATCACCCACGGACAAGGATTGTGAGCACACCTCTTCCCATTGAAGATATTGATTAGCAGGAGATTTAACTCGGCTAAGCAATCTAACTAACTCATTCACTGCAATATTTGTATGTTGATAAGGTACGCTTTTGAATGCTTAATAGCCAAAACCACATCAAATAAAAGACTATTAACTAACTTTGTGACACCCCAAAATCCGGGGGTCCCGTTGATTACTCATCAACCAGCGGAATCCCATGGATACCGAGTAACTCGATATCTCAACGTTATGCCCTATTTACCGGGGTCCATCCTTTATTAAAAATTTGGGCAGAGTCTCCTTTGTAAGGAGAACTCTACTGAAAACACAACCTGTGCATTATATAATAACAAGACCACACCGGGTCCTATATTCAACAATGACCACACCGGGTCCAATTATCCATATTCATACAAACATGCAAGATTATATTAAAACAGTCGATATAGATTCTATCACAATTCCTTTACACATTACATGCCAAAATTTAATTACAAGTCTAATTTTACAAAAGAAATGGATTGAAAGCCACAAGTCGGCTTTTCTTCCTCCTGAAGTGCCCGAGTAAGTGCCGTCCCTTGGTGTATGACCCGTACCTGAAATATTTTCCGTATAGGGTGAGCCAACGCCTAATAGAGAAAAACTCCTACTAGGGCTACTCCACACCTTAAATGCATACGCAATGTGTATAAGCAATATTTAACATTTAACAAACATTCATATAAGAATATGTATTCAATGTTGAAATGCAACCATGTCATGCCATAAAATAAGATGATACTCACTCATGCACTTAAACCCAAGTCCTCATTGACTTCCACAACACAATGCAATGCCAATGTGTAATGACCCGTCTTTGACGGAAATACATCCAATGATCGCTTTGAATAAAAAATCATGCGTTTTATAAATCAGATCATTATTGGATGGTACTCATTAAATGAGTATTTTCTTATAAATCAAAATCTTGTGTCTTGTTGGGCAACGAATTTTGGATTTTATACCGCCGGTTCCGTATACCATACTACACTTTTCCGGAATTTCACCACAGGGGAGTGTATAACCAAGTCGCCGGGTCTTGCACCCGAGGGAGAGTCTAGCCCTACTTGCTATACCCGACACAAGTTTTCTTCCATGCAACCATGCGACTCAAAGGGGATCTTCGATCCACTTTTTCCCGAACCCACATACCAACCACCAAACAAGGTGTTTGATCAACCATGCATCTCACACACCCACACTCATGACTTATGCCCATGAATGTGATGCCTCTATGCACAATGATACAATGTTCAATATGCTATGAATGACATATGAACAATCTCAACATATCATGATAAGTTATGTTCTAAGCATATAGATACCATATTTGTCACAAATTCAATATATCATAACATGCATATACCAACAATTGCATTTCCAATCATAAATCATGTCATAAGTCCATAATTTCACTTTCATAATCATAGGCAAGTGATATCACAACTTTTAGGCTAATAACACACATAATCATTAAGGCATAATATAACACATAACGGCCCATGTAATAGCCCACATAACGGCTCTTATCTAAACCACAAAACAGCCCATATAACAGCCCGTATATAGCCCACAAAATAGCCTAAAAACAGTCACAATTTTAGTCCATAACATGGCCTAAAAACAGTCCATAATTCAGCCCTTTAATAGCCCCTTAAGCAGCCCAAATTCAGTCCCTTAACAGTCCTTAATTAGTGCGCAAAACAGCCCCTAATTAGTGCACAAAACAGCCCTTAATTAGTGCACAAAACAGCCCCAATTTCAGCACCAAAACAGTCCATTTGGACAGCCCTTGGACAGCTCACATATAAACCAATTTCAGCCACTAAAAGCCCACTTAAGGTAAGAATAAAACCAAGGTAGGAGGGAACCCTACCTCAATAGAAGTGTAAGAACTTCTATAACACCAAATCAACCTCAAAATTTTAATTTTTCCCAAAGTCTCCTCTTGGATCTTTGGTGAAATCCACTCTTTTTGGTACATACGCGTAGCCCTCGTCGAGGAGATGAACTTTGGCTCTTGGTCCAAGTTGATCCGAGCGACAGAACTCCGAGAATCGGCGAAGAAAGATTTATTTTCTCCCTTTTTCTCTCCCTCTTGCTCTCGCACGTTGGAACCAGCTGAAATGCAGAGATCCTTCAGCAAAATATCTGATTTAGCCCCTATTTATACTTTCCAATACTTGGCCCGAGTCGCGCCACGTGTCCCTCACTGATTCGGGTCCGTTTTTGCCCCGAAACAATTTATTTTGTACCTGTTTAAGCTCAAAATGTTTTATATGAACTTTATTTAAAATATTTTTCAACTTTCAAAATTTTTATTAAAATTTTGTTTTTGGGGGTCACCGGACGCCCCTCGCCTCGAAAAACGCAAAAAACTCGACTATTTCGAAATTCGACGAAAATTGACAGGGCAGCTAGGTTTCGCGATGCGAATCCAACGGTGAGGTCCATTGTCCCATCCGAGCTCTATAAAAATATGTATTTTAAATACGTATTAGGACGACAAATTACCATTTTATCCTTTTTTTTCAGAAAAAATTAAAATTTTTCCCGAGTTTCACAAACTTTTCTAGAATAGTCCAAAGAAAATTAATAACACTAGAAGTAATTAAATTCAGGAAGCAAAATGAACACAATTTACAGAGACTAGAGATTGAAATAATACCTGCTTTCCACCAATTTTCATATAATTTTGCTGGTACAATGCAAAACAAATGATTCAACATAAATGTCATACCCTTAAAAAGTCATAATATCTTACTATATCATATAGAAATAAGGATTGTGAGCACACCTCTTTCCATAGAAGNTTCATAATATCTTACTATATCAGATAGAAATAAGGATTGTGAGCACACCTCTTTCCATAGAAGATATTGATTAGCCAGCAGATATTGAACTCGGCTAAGCAATCCAACCAACTCATTCACTGCAATATTTGTATGTTGATGAGATATGCTTTTGAATGCTTAACATCCACAACCACATCAGGCAGTTGATCCCAACTTATACCATAGTCAAGGCAATCTAACTGGGAACTAAATTTTTGAATACACTGATCAAATACACTACAAAGNACAATCTACCTGGGAACTAAATTTTTGAATACACTGATCAAATACACTACAAAGTTCTCTTTTAGATAATTGACGACGAAACAATTTCATACTAACTTTCAGGAAAGAGAGAACAAAAGTTATTATCCGTGCATCTAAGACATATATCATAGTCAACGAATTTAACAAGAATGTATGTTCAAAAACTGTTGACAAACAAGTTAGGATGACTTATGACAAGTGCTTTTAGTACTTACTACTTTTTTCACAAGTACATTAAACAAAAAAAGTAACGTTTGTTAAACCAAACCAAACCAAACCTATGTCCCAATCATTTGGGGTCGACTATATGAGTCCGTCTTCATCATTCATTTCGATCATGCGCTATATGTTCCTTTGAATTAAATATTTTCTTATTATTTTGTTCAATATTAATTTAGGTCTATCTTTACTAGTACCATTAAAAAAAATTCTCTCACTTTTTTGAATTGGTGCTTCTATTAGCCTCCGTTAAATATGACCAAACCATTTTAATCTATTCTCTTAGTTTATTCTCAATTGGAACTACTCCTACCATTTCTTTAATACGATTATTTCATATTCTATCTTTTCTAGTTTTTCTACATATCCACTTTAACATTCTAATTTTTGCGACACTCATTGTGTCACTACGTTGTTTCTTAATTGCCCAATGATGGTGTGAATTATCGTGGATGAGCAGAAGGTATGAATTATATTTGGCAGCTTGGACCTGAGCTACTAGGCTCATGAGGATCGTAAGAAGTATTGTTGGGGGATTGGGGTGATTAACACAGTGAAAATATAGAGTGGTTCACCAGCACGGGAGTTCGGCTATTCCACTCTTTAATGGAGGCTCTTGCTCCTTCTGTATTGATAATGGGGGACGGAATTTACAGTACGCTTCTCTTGCTACTCGGGTTTCTTGCCCCATCTTGGAGGCATTATACAATATTTATAGTGCAATTTCAATTCCGAAGGATTCTTAGGCGTGATCTTAGTAGAATCTTCCTTGATTTTTGGGGAGAGGATATCGGTTGGTTAAGAATTTTACGCCTGGACTCTAGTCCCGCTGTCATCCAGCTGTTTCCTTATCCTCTCTGCTGTTGACTTGTCTGGGGGGAGCCCCAGCTTGGGTCCTTTGAGTCCTATGTATCTAGTCAAACCTCCTGACTTGACTTTGGCTCCTGGGCTCATACTTGGCTGAAATTTCTCTTGGGTATTATCAGTTGCCCCATCTTGGAGAGGATCTCGGTTGGTTGAGAATTTTACGCCCAGACTCTAGCCCCACTGTTATCTAGCTGTTTCCTTATCCTCTCTGATGTTGACTTGTCTAGGGGGAGCCCCAGCTCGGGTCCCTTGAGTTCTACGTATCTGTAACACCCTGCATTTTGTTTTATATATGTATATAGATATATAGTAAATAATTGTGGTAAAAATGTGGATATGTATAGTGATGTGTGTTTGAATTTGGTAGATTGAAAAAAGTAGAGATTTANTCCGCATTTTTTTTATATATGTATATAGATATATAGTAAATAATTATGGTAAAAATGTGGATATGTATAGTGATGTGTGTTTGAATTTGGTAGATTGAAAAAAGTAGAGATTTAAAATATTAATAGAAATAATAGTTAAAATTTGATTTTAATAAGTGAAAATATGAAATTTTAGGTCTTAGAACTTGTATTAAATAGGTTTGGTGTAGAAATATGTGTTGGAGAGGTTTGGAATAGATTTGGTTGGCTTAAGAATGGATTGGAAATGAAAAAGGGATGAAACAAGACGTGAATAGGGCACGTGAATAGTGCAATGACTACAACTTCAAGCGCGAATTCGACCTTGATGTAGTCAATATNATTAAGAATGGAATGGAAATGAAAAAGGGATGAAACAAGACGTGAACAGGGCACGTGAATAGTGCAATGGCTACAACTTTAAGCGCGAATTCGACCTTGATGTAGTCAATATCTCTCAAAACTCAAAACATGAAAGTTGTAGAGATTTTTCTTAGCATTCCATAGCATCTTAAATCATCTTAATCGGAGTTCGGATGAGAGAGTTATGCCCAGATAATGAAGTGATGTCAAAACAGTTCAATTAGCTTGAACAGTGCACTGGCCGCAACCTCAAGCCCGATTTAGACCTTGATGCGGTTAATATCTCTCAAAACTCAAAACATGAAAGTTTTAGAACTCTTTCTTATTATTCCATAGCATCTTAAATCATCTCAATCGGAGCTCAGATGAGAGAGTTATGCCCAGATAACGAAGCGATGTCAAAACAGTCCAATTAGCTTCGTTTTGCATTTAACGTCTCCATTTGCATCCTAAATCAAAATATAAGAATAATGAGTACATTTAGGCTTCAAATAAGTATAAAAGGCTTTAAGAAGCACCATTTATCACCTTTTATTTGTAAACAACGCAAAACTTCATTAATAACCGGTTCAGATGGGTAAAATATAAACTTTAGTGTTTCGGGTGTACGTTGACTTTGGTTTTGAGATAAATCATAAAAAGAAATATTTTTAACTTAAAATAACATTAAAAATGAATCCGTAACGTTGAAAAATCTTAAGGTAGTCATATGGATCAAATTAGAGATTCTTAGTGACAAAACTGTAATTTTGGAGAAAACCAAAATAGACTGTGAACAGTGAATTTTGGAACTGAGGTGTTTTAAACCCCATTTTCATCCCATTTTTTCTCATTTCTTTCACTCCACTCTCACCCCACACCTCTTGGAATCCTAGAGAGCATTAGAGAGGAAGAAAGGAAGGGAAAAATAAGACATTTAAGGGTAGATTTAAGATCAAAGCTCAAGTTCTTTCTACAAACTAAGGATTCAAGGTAGGAGTTTTCTCTCATTCACTTATATTGAGACTAGGGTATTTATATATGTATGTTTTGGCTATCAATGGTATATATATATATGCTATGAAATCATCCTCCCATTGGCTTTTTACAAGGATTACATGTTTTGAACAAAGTAGGGTTTAATACCCATGAAATCTCCTTTCTAGATTTAAAACCTTAATTTTTGAAGAGTGATGTATTTCCTTCCTAAANGGAGTTCGGATGAGAGAGTTATGCCCAGATAATGAAGTGATGTCAAAACAGTTCAATTAGCTTGAACAGTGCACTGGCCGCAACCTCAAGCCCGATTTAGACCTTGATGCGGTTAATATCTCTCAAAACTCAAAACATGAAAGTTTTAGAACTCTTTCTTATTATTCCATAGCATCTTAAATCATCTCAATCGGAGCTCAGATGAGAGAGTTATGCCCAGATAACGAAGCGATGTCAAAACAGTCCAATTAGCTTCGTTTTGCATTTAACGTCTCCATTTGCATCCTAAATCAAAATATAAGAATAATGAGTACATTTAGGCTTCAAATAAGTATAAAAGGCTTTAAGAAGCACCATTTATCACCTTTTATTTGTAAACAACGCAAAACTTCATTAATAACCGGTTCAGATGGGTAAAATATAAACTTTAGTGTTTCGGGTGTACGTTGACTTTGGTTTTGAGATAAATCATAAAAAGAAATATTTTTAACTTAAAATAACATTAAAAATGAATCCGTAACGTTGAAAAATCTTAAGGTAGTCATATGGATCAAATTAGAGATTCTTAGTGACAAAACTGTAATTTTGGAGAAAACCAAAATAGGCTGTGAATAGTGAATTTTGGGACTGAGGTGTTTTAAACCCCATTTTCATCCCATTTTTTCTCATTTCTTTCACTCCACTCTCACCCCACACCTCTTGGAATCCTAGAGAGCATTAGAGAGGAAGAAAGGAAGGGAAAAATAAGACATTTAAGGGTAGATTTAAGATCAAAGCTCAAGTTCTTTCTACAAACTAAGGATTCAAGGTAGGAGTTTTCTCTCATTCACTTATATTGAGACTAGGGTATTTNCATTTAATGGTAGATTTAAGATCAAAGCTCAAGTTCTTTCTACAAATTAAGGATTCAAGGTAGGGGTTTTCTCTCATTCACTTATATTGAGGTTAGGGTATTTATATATGTATGTTTTGGCTATCAATGGTATATATATATATATGCTATGAAATCATCCTCCCATTGGCTTTTTACAAGGATTACATGTTTTGAACAAAGTAGAGTTTAATACCCATGAAATCTCCTTTCTAGATTTAAAACCTTAATTTTTGAAGAGTGATGTATTTCCTTCCTAAATACTTTCTTTATTATGGATTTCGAAACCTTAGTGCTTTGTGTTGGGTAGAAAAATGATGTTATTGTGATCTCATGTATTTTTTTAGTTGGTTATGAAATTGTTACATGATATATTTTGAAAATTTTGGATAGATGCTTGTAAANAGTTGTGAAATTGTTACATGATATATTTTGGAAATTGTTACATGATATATTTTGGAAATTTTGGATAGATGCTTGTAAATTGAGATAAATGTTGAAATTGTATGCTTGGTTGGGTTGTTTGTGATGCACATGAATGAGAGGTTCCTTGTAAGAATGTTCAACCCTTCCCAAGAGGTTCCCGGTAAGGATGCTTGAAAAATAATGTAGTGATTGGTGAGAGGTTACTTGCAAGGATGCTCATCCATTCTCAAGAGGTTCCCGATAAGGATGTTTGAGAATCAAAGGTGACCTAAAGGGGGTGGAGGTTACCACAAAGTATGCCACCTACCGAAAGAATTATTGGGAATTGGTTATGGCAATTAATGGTTATTATTTGTATGTGGTGCTCGTTTATTCATTTAAGAAATGTTTTTAAATAAACTTGAGATCCTTTTTAAATGTCACTGTTTTATTTCAAATTATGTATCTATGTTATGTTAAAATTGAGACCGACCGTTTTAAATACTTTTCTAAACCTTGTATGGGTTTGGGAGAATTTTTCTACAGAGCTTCGTGCTCATCCCTTATCGCTAATATTTTTCAGATTACCCATTTGAAGAGGAGGACGTAAGGGTCAAGGAGCCCGCTACTTGGGAGACTCCACTGGACGGGAGTGTGAATCCTGAGGTGGACGCATAGAGCGACCTCCTTTCCTTTTGTACTAGAGTAGGACATTCTTTTGGAACATTGTGTAGTCTAGCATTTTTTGTTTATTCCGCTGCGCTTCTTTAATTAATTTTTGAGATGTAATAACTATGACTTGGGCTTATTGTTTTGGATAATGTTGTAAATATTCGTGGATGACAAATGAAGTCTTGTTTCTTAAGGGATTATATTAGTGCTCTCATGATATGAATAGTTTTAGAATGTAATGTTGTCCAGGGTGTGTTTTGGGGTGTTACAAAGTTGGTATCAAAGCTTAGGCTTTAGGTCTTACATGAGAGCTGTAGGTTATGGAATCACCTCTAGAACTTTATGATTAGGGTGAATCAAATCCTTGAGTGAAATTTTATACACTATCTATGCCTTAGTTTAACCTAATATTTAGAATGTCCTGTACATCCATGAACTAAGTTGTGAATTGATGTGCAAGATGAACGGGGACGTGGACGTGGGCGTGGCCGTGTAGGTCAAGCGAATTCACCACCACTACCACCTCCGGATGCCATGTAAGGCATTTACCAATGCTTGAGAGAACTCACCACTTTAGTACAAAACCAAAATGGTAACAACAACCACAATGGTGGAGCTCATCCTCTTGCTCAAGTACCGGCAATGGGAACGGAGACCGAAGGATGATAGCTCTTCGAGAATTCCTAATACAACGACCACCCAATTTTCAAGGGAGCTCCAATCCTTTGGAGGCGGATAGATGGATCTGCCGAGTGAAGAAGATCTGTGATGGCATGGGAGTTGCCGAGGAGTTGAGAGTTGGTTTGGCGACCTACCTGTTTGAGGGGGAGGCCAACTATTGGTGGGATGCCATAAAGAGGAGAAGGGACACCGACACGCTTACTTGGGAAGAGTTCGATCAACTTTTTCAAGATAAGTACTTCCCAGAATCAGTCAGAGATGAAGGCGGATTTTCTTGCACTACGACAGGGAAGTATGACTGTGGCTGAGTACGAGAGGCAGTTCGACGAGCTCTCCCGTTATGTTACGGGATTTATATCTACTGAGGCCGACAGGGCCAAGCGCTTTGAGCAGGGTCTGAGGCCGATCATCAGGGAGAAGTTGGTGGCTCTCAGGATCCGTGATTTTGGGGATTTGGTGGACAGAGCTGCATTGGTAGAGAGAGACATAAAGGATAGCCAGCAACGACAAGGTTTCTCGAGAGGAGGTTTGATCCGGACAGGTGCTAGCATTAGTGGGGCACAGAGACCGACACCATACTGTCGCCTAGACCAGATAGGTGGACAACGACTTTTGACAGCCCGAGGAGAGAGAGACACTCAGACTAGAGCTGATATTACTCCACGATCCTGCTTTGCATGCGGAGGTATGGGACATATTCAGATGCATTGCCTAGTTTTTCCACCTCAGGGGCCTATCCAGACCGCCAGACAGGTACCAACAGCCCAACCACCACCACAGAGGCCTACACTGCAGCGACCAATACAAGCTCAAACCCCCGGTGGCGCTAACCAAGGGTGAGTATTTGCTTTGACTCAGCCAGAGGAGGACATTGTCAATGTCGTTGTGGAAGGTATCGTCCTTATTTACAATTCTTGGGCCCGAATATTATTTGACCCCGGTGCAACATACTCATTTGTACGCACGACATATGTACTTGATTTGGGATTGAGTTTCGCGAAGCTAGAACATGTTATGAATATTAACTTGCCCACGGGAGAACGGTTAAAAACTAGCCGAGTCTGCAAGGGTTGCGTGCTTCGCATTGGGGAGCACGAATTGATTGTGGATTTGATTGCTTTAGAGATAAAGGGGTATGATGTAATTTTTGGGATGAACTTGTTGTCCGCTTTCCGGGCGATAGTGGATTGTTTCCGCAAGCGGATTATATTTCAGTTGCCAAGAGTCATTTTCAGTTTTGTGAATAATCGAGATTATTTCCATCCATTTCCTACTATGGGTAGTAGATTCTTAAAAGCAAAATCGGAAAATCATTTGAGTTTCTTAGCTAGCATGATAGGAGATGACAGGGATAAAATCCATACAGATGTGGTGTTAATTGTATCGGAGTTTGTGGATGTTTTTCCCAAGGAATTACCCGGATTACCGCTACATAGGGAAATTGAGTTTAAGATCGATCTCTATCTGGGAACCGAACTCATATCCATTGCTCCCTACTAGATGGCACCTTTGGAGTTGAATGAGTTAAGGAAGCAGTTGGATCACTTGTTGCCGATTGAGTTTATCCGTCAAAGAACTTCACCTTGGGGAGCTCCAGTCCTCTTTGTGAAGAAAACAGATGAGACTTTATGGTTGTGCGAAGATTACCGAAGGTTGAATCGGGTTACCGTGAAGAATAAGTATTCGTTGCCGAGAATTGATGACTTATTTGATCAGTTGAAGGATTCGAAGTATTACTCCAAGATTGGTCTTCGCACGGGATATCATCAGCTACGGATTAAGGAGGAGGATATTCCTAAAACTACTTTTTGTACCCGGTATGGTCATTTCGAGTATACGGTGATGCCGTTCGGATTGACTAATGCCCCCGCAGCCTTCATGGATTTGATGCATAGAGTCTTTCGGCCTTACCTCGATCAATTTGTCATTGTGTTTATTGATGACATATTGATTTACTCACAAACTCAGGAGGACCATGCTCGTCATCTCTCTATTGTGCTACAAACATTGAGATAACATAAGTTATATGTGAAGATGAGCAAGTATGAGTTTTGGATGAAAGAAGTGAAGTTACTTGGCCATGTTGTGTCCGAGCAAGGAGTAGCGTTTGATCCTGTAAAGATTGGGGCCGTGATGAAATGGGAACCACCAAAAAACGTAACGGAGGTACGGAGTTTCTTAGGGTTAGCCGGCTATTATCGTAGGTTTGTGGAAGGATTCTCCAAGCTTGCGATGCCAATGACTCTCCTTACAAAGAAGGGGGAGAAATTTTTGTGGACTTAAGCGTGTGAACTNACTATTATCGTAAGTTTGTGGAAGGGTTCTCCAATCTTGCGATGCCGATGACTCTCCTTACAAAGAAGGGGGAGAAATATTTGTGGACTTAAGCGTGTGAACTAGCTTTTCGCACCTTGAAGGAGAAGTTGACGACGACAACTATCCTCATTATTCCGAGCAGTGGGGAAGGCTACGATGTCTACACCGATGCTTCACTACGAGGCTTGGGATGCGTTCTAATGCAAGGAGGGAAGGTAATGGCTTATGGCTCGAGGCAACTCAAGGTGCATGAGCAGAATTATCCCACACACAACTTGGAGCTGGCTGCGGTGGTGTTTGCTCTTAAGTTGTGGAGATGTTATTTATACGGGGAGAAATTTCAAGTATTCTCGGACCATAAAAGCCTCAAGTATATCTTCACACAGAAAGACTTGAATCTCCGACAGAGAAGGTGGATTGAGTACTTGAAAGATTATGAGTTCACGCTCAACTACCATCTGGGGAAGGCCAATGTAGTTGCCAACGCTCTTAGTAGGAAGTCTCGGGGTGAAATCAATTTTCTTGCAGTAAATAGGTGAAAAATGATTGATGCATTGGAGGAGTACGATCTATGGGTCGATGGACCAGAGTATCAACCATATCTATTCAACCTTGTAGCTCAACCGACGCTTCGGCGACGAGTAGTGTAGTTGCAATGCCTGGATTCGGAACTCGATGGGATTAGAGCCCGATTGGAGAATGAAAAAGCGATTGAAGGATGGTCTTGGAAGAATGGAGAGTTGAGATACGGGGAGAAGCTATGTGTTCCCAATGATTCGTCCCTAAAGGAGGAGATACTGGGAGAGTATCATCGCTCCAAGTTTACTATCCACCCCGGTAGCACAAAGATGTATAGGGACATGAAGCGTCAATACCGGTGGAGGGGAATGAAGCGAGATGTGGCCAAGTATGTGGCAAAATGTGTGGTGTGCCAGCAGGTGAAGATTGAGCATCAAAGGCCAGGAGAAGTCCTACAGTTTTTGCCTATTTCAGAGTGGAAGTGGGATCACATCACCATGAACTTCGTGTCGGGTTTAACACGGATGTCGCGCCGGAATAATGCAGTGTGGGTCATTGTGGATAAACTCACCAAGTCTGCTCACTTTTTGGGTATGAAGACCACAGATACATTTGAGACTTTGAGCCAGCTGTATATCCGTGAGATAGTGAGGTTACACGGCGTTCCGCTCTCGATTGTGTCGGATCGTGACTCTAGGTTTGTGGCAAGGTTCTGGCAGAGTTTACAACAAGCGATGGGGACGAAATTACACTTCAATACGACTTTTCATCCCCAAACGGATGGCCAATCCGAGAGGGTGATACAGATTGTGGAGGATATGTTACGCGCTTACGCGTTGGACTTAAAGGGGAGTTGGAGCAACCACTTACCATTGGTGGAGTTTGCTTACAACAACAGCTATCAGGAAAGTATTGGGATGACACCGTATGAAGCAGTGTATGGAAGACCATGCCGATCACCGACGTGTTGGTTAGAAGCCAACGAAAATAATTTGTTTGGACCGGACATTGTTCAAGAAACTACGGAGAAGATTCAACTCATTCGAGAGAGGCTACAGACGGCTCAAAGTAGACAGAAGAGCTATGCGGACCACAGACGAAGACCCTTAGAATTCAAGGTGGGAGACTACGTATTTCTCAAGGTGTCACCCAAGAAGGGCGTGTTTCGATTCGGCAAGAAAGGGAAGTTAGCGCCAAGATATACCGGACTGTTTAAGGTAGTCAAAGCGGTAGGCAAGGCGGCATATCAACTTCGACTACCAGCCCAGCTATCCGGAGTACATGATGTGTTCCACGTGTCCATGTTGAGAAGGTGTCACTCGGATGCAACTCTAGTCGTGAACTTAGAGGAGATTGAAATTCAAGACGGAGCAACCTACGAAGAACAACCGGTAGAAATTCTCGACGCCTAGAAAAAAGTGTTTCGCAACAAAGTTATCAGATTGGTGAAGGTTTTATGACAACACCACAGAGTGGAGGAAGCTACATGAGAACCGGAGCAAGAAATGTGGGAGAAGTATCTATATTTGTTCGCTACTTGTGGTAAGTTTTGAGGACGAAACTTTCTTTAAGGAGGGTGGATTGTAATACCCCGCATTTTTTTTTATATATGTATATAGATATANGATCACCGACGTGTTGGTTAGAAGCCAACGAAAGTAATTTGTTTGGACCGGACATTGTTCAAGAAACTACGAAGAAGATTCAACTCATTCGAGAGAGGCTACAGACGGCGCAAAGTAGACAGAAGAGCTATGCGGACCACAGACGAAGACCCTTAGAATTCAAGGTGGGAGACTACGTATTTCTCAAGGTGTCACCCAAGAAGGGCGTGTTTCGATTCGGCAAGAAAGGGAAGTTAGCGCCAAGATATACCGGACTGTTTAAGGTAGTCAAAGCGGTAGGCAAGGCGGCATATCAACTTCGACTACCAGCCCAGCTATCCGGAGTACATGATGTGTTCCACGTGTCCATGTTGAGAAGGTGTCACTCGGATGCAACTCTAGTCGTGAACTTAGAGGAGATTGAAATTCAAGACGGAGCAACCTACGAAGAACAACCGGTAGAAATTCTCGACGCCTAGAAAAAAGTGTTTCGCAACAAAGTTATCAGATTGGTGAAGGTTTTATGACAACACCACAGAGTGGAGGAAGCTACATGAGAACCGGAGTAAGAAATGTGGGAGATGTATCCATATTTGTTCGCTACTTGTGGTAAGTTTTGAGGACGAAACTTTCTTTAAGGAGGGTGGATTGTAATACCCCGCATTTTTTTTTATATATGTATATAGATATATAATAAATAATTGTGGTAAAACTATAGATATGTGTAGTGATGTGTGTTTGAATTTGATAGATTGAAAAAGTAGAAATTTAAAATATTAGTGGAAATAATAGTTAAAATTTGGTTTTAATAAGTGAAAATATGAAATTTTAGGTCTTAGAACTTGTATTAAATAGGTTTGGTGTAGAAATATGTGTTGGAGAGGTTTGAGATGGATTTGGTTGGCTTAGGAATGGAAAAGGGATGAACACAGGACGTGAACAGTACACTGGTTGCAACTTCGACCTTGATGCAGTCAATATCTCACAAAACTCAAAACATGAAAGTTGTAGAGCTCTTTCTTAGCATTCCATAGCATCTTGAATCATCTCAATCAAAGCTCGGATGAGACAGTTATGCCCAGATAACGAAGTGATGTCAAAACAGCCCAATTAGCTTGAACAGTGCACTGGTTGCAACTTCAAGCCCGATTTAGACCTTAATGTAGTCAATATCTCTCAAAACTCAAAACATGAAAGTTTTNTCAAAACAGCCCAATTAGCTTGAACAGTGCACTGGTTGCAACTTCAAGCCCGATTTAGACCTTAATGTAGTCAATATCTCTCAAATCTCAAAACATGAAAGTTTTAGAGCTCTTTCTTATCATTCAATAGCATCTTAAATCATCTCAATCGGAGCTCGGATGAGAGAGTTATGCCCAGATAACGAAGCGATATCAAAACAGTCCAATTAGCTTCGTTTTACATTTACCGTCTCCATTTGCATCCTAAATCAAAATATAAGAATAATGAGTACATTTAGGCTTCAAATAAGTATAAAAGGCTTTAAGAAGCACCCTTTATCACCTTTTATTTGCAAACAACGCAAAACTTCATTAATAGCCGGTTCGGATGGGTAAAATAAAAATTTTAGTGTTTCGGGTGTACGTTGACTTTGATTTTGAGATAAATTATAAAAATAAATATTTTTAGGTTAAAATAACATTAAAAATAAATCCAGAACGTCGAAAAA
Organism: Ilex paraguariensis; assembly: GCA_963454935.2. Classification (NCBI taxonomy): domain Eukaryota; kingdom Viridiplantae; phylum Streptophyta; class Magnoliopsida; order Aquifoliales; family Aquifoliaceae; genus Ilex; species Ilex paraguariensis. Next base: position 957,334 of record CAUOFW020001458.1, read on the forward strand.
CCTTAGGGTAGTCATATGGATCAAATTAGAGATTCTTAGTGGTAAAATCGTAATTTTGAAAAAAACCAAAACAGGCTGTAAACAATGAATTTCGGGCTGAGGTGTTCTAAACCCCATTTTCATCCCATTTGCCCTCATTTCTTTCACTCCACTCTCACCCCACACCTCTTGGAACCCTAGAGAGCATTAGAGAGGAAGAAAGGAAGGGAAAAACAAGAGATTTAAGGGTAGATTCAAGATCAAAGCTCAAGTTCTTCCTACAAACTAAGGATTCAA
>CAUOFW020001458.1:962163-977450 GCA_963454935.2 Ilex paraguariensis
AAAAAAAAAAAAATTAAGTTTGACCCAAAAGTCAATCCGTTCGAAACTCAAACTTCATGATTAATATTTCAACAATGATTCTAAGTTTTTTTTATCCTCATTTTATTCATATTTGGAAAACTCTTAAGATATTAGTATTCTTATTTAATTTTAGTACAGGGTCTTACAGAGGGCCTCCAGCGAAGGGGGACAAAAAAAATATATGTAAATCACTCTGTAATTTATAACGGTGATGAATATAGATTCAAGGAGTAAGGGATTCCATTTGAGAGTGGACTAGTCGAGCTCTCGAACTCAGTGAACTACTATATTTTCACTGTGCAAGTCATCCCAATTCCCTGACCCTTGAACACTCTAATTCTGATCAATTTGCATAATTCATTCATTTTGCTGAATTGGCATAGTAAACACCATCAAACATAAATTACAGAGATTAGAGATTAAAATAATACTTTCTTTACACAAAAATTTGGAGGAAGGAGTCAGGAGAATAATTAAAAGGAGTAGGAAAAGATGCAGAAGGAGAAATAGAAGAGGAAGAAAGAGAAGGAAAGGGAGGAAAATTTGGAGGAAGGAGTCAGGAGAAAGAGGAGGAGGAGAATGAAGGAGTAAAAGAAGAAGAATAGCATTAAGTCAATATTAAAAAATACCCTTTTACGATGGGCATACATTGGTGGAGAAGAAGAAGAAGGAGAATGATAGAAATAAGAAGAAAGTGGAGTATAAGAAGGTGAAGGAGAGGAATAATAAGAAATAGTTTAAGGAGCACGAGTAGGACGACGGAGGGAGTAGAAGGGAAAAAAAAGGACAAAATTCAGGAGGAAGAAGGAGGGAGGAGGAAATGAGAGAGGAAGAAGGATGCAGGAGAAAGAGAATAAGGAAGAGGAAAAGAGGGGGGGCAAAAATGGAGGAGATGGAGAAAGAGAAGAAACAAAATGGCGGAGAGAGGGGGAAGAGGAAGAAGTGGAAACAACCCAAATAATAAGAAAGAGTAGAAGAAAAAAAAGGAAGAGGAAGAAGGAAAAGGGAGGAGAAGTGATGCAGGAGCATTGATGGGAAGTGAAAAAAGGTCTATTTAGATTTCTTGTGTTTCCTATGCCTTGTTAATTTATGTTGTCTGACTTGGAAGTGTGTCTAGGGAGTAGTCTAAGAGTCATCATCGATAGTCCTTACAAATATCTGTATGAATGAAATCAGATAAGTTTTCGATGATCATAGAAAATAATTCTCTACAAGTTTATCTTGCTTGGAGTGAGGAGTCCTCCTAGAATCAAGTGGGTAACTTGGTCGCGTGAGTGCCTTCCGCGATTAGCAACGTTGAATGACGTCCGTTGCCCCCGGTGAGTGGCATCTCGGGACTATCCTAATCCTTGCAGGTTCTGACCTGCATCAAAGTGGTATCAGAGCCGCTATTCCTACTGTGGTGTTCGTTTTGTGATCTGACCTTTCACCTTCCACCCTCATTCCAATCAATTCCTAAGGTTCTACCAGATTCCATAATGCCTTCGTGACGTCAAAGAAACAATGAAGGTGCTATTGTCCAGGCAGAACTTAATGAATTGAGGCAATCCAATCAAGCTCTCCAACGGATGATAAATGAACTGCTTCAACGGATCCCACCTACTCGAAGCCAAGGAAGTGGAGGAACAATTTTTCGTAATGAAGAGGATGATGTCCATTCAACTTCTTCTAATTCTATCCCTGAACCAGCTCCTGATAATCCATGGTCGATGGAACGTTTGGCTCATGCCCTAAAAAGTTCAAATCGAAGCATTCAAGTTAAGGTGTCGGATTTTGGAGGAAAGTTGGATCCCGATGAATATTGTGACTGGATCGCCTCTTTGGAAGCATTCTTTGAATGGAAAACTTTTACAGAAGAAAAAAGGGTACAGTTTGTTGCTACAAAGCTGAAGGGCCATCCGTTGATTTGGTGGCAACAATATCAACGGACTTGAGACAGACGAGGAGTTCCAAGAGTTGGCACACGGGCAGAGATGAAGTTGAAGCTAGATGAGAAATTTCTTCTACTTGATTAATCTCAATCGCAATATCAAAAATTCCATCAGTTACGCCAGCAAATTGATCAATCTGTGGCTGATTACACTGAGTAATTTTATAAGCTGCTGAGTCATATTAACATAGTTGAGACAAATGATCAACTTGTTGTGAGGTACATGAGCGGGTTGAAGTTCAATCTTCAAGGGAAGTTAATCTTGTACTCTATTCATTCTCTTGAACAAGCATATCAAATGGCACTTAAAGCTGAAGAAAGGCTAAGTGGACGTCTTTTAAAAAAAGTGACGGTAGTAAGGCTTCGAAAGAGAAGATGCTGACACAAGGCAAGAAACTTTCAGCGCCCAATTCTGAATGCCCAAACCTGCATGCTGGTGGTAAAAAGGATATTGGGAAGGCTGGTTCTTCTTCAAATTTTAAGTGTTTCAGATGTGGTGAAGCTGGTCATCGCTCGTATGAATGTCCTACTAAGAAAGCTGAGGTGAATCTGGTAGAAGAAGATCAAGACAAAGAAGAGGAAGATCCCATTTATGAAGAAGAATCCAAAGGAGGCAATACGAAGGAGTACTGTGAACCCACTTGGGACGCAGAAAGTCTTGTTATTGGACGAGTAATGTCTGTTCAAGAGGGTGATTAGTGGCTTAGGCATAATATCTTCCGAACCTATTGTTTGGCCTATGAAAAGAAGTGTATCTTGATGATCGATTCTGGAAGTGTTAAAAAATATGGTGTCCAAGACCACGGTTGAGAAGTTGAAGCTTGTATTTGCGCAGCATCCTAAGCCCTACAAAGTGTCCTGGTTCAAAAAGGGTGGAGAAATTTTAGTGACAGAAAGATGTCAAGTAAAATTTTCTATTAGAAAGTATGAAGATAAGCTTTATTTTGACGTCCTTCCTATGGATGCTTGTCATTTGCTTCTTGGAAGGCCATGGCAATACGATCGATGTGCTCAACATGACGGGAGGAAGAACACTTTTTCTCTTAAGAAGGGTGGGATGACTTTTGTGTTGAACCCTTTGAAGGAAATTCCCACAAGTGTGCCATTTCAGAGCCAAGTCAACTTGCTATCCCATAGGGCTTTTGAGCAAGTTTTCAGCGAAGAGAATGTGGCTTATGCTTTAGTGGTTGTAGGAGAAGCTAAGGAAGATGTCAGAGATGTTCCAGAAGAAGTTTCAAAGTTACTCCACAGATTCAAAGCCCTCATTCCAAATGAATTACCTGCTGGATTGTCTCCTCTTCGTGACATACAACATCATATTGATTTCATTCCAGGTGCAATCCTTCCTAATTTGCCTCACTATTCAATTTCACCTAATGAACATGTTGAATTGGAAAGACAAGTTGATGAATTGCTAAAAAAAGGACTGATTAGGGAGTCACTAAGTCCTTGTTCTGTCCCAGCCCTCCTAACTCTAAAGAAAGATGACACTTAGAGGATGTGTATCGATAGTAGGGTTGTAAATAAGATAACTGTGAAGTACCAGTTCCCAATACCCCATCATGATGACATGTTTGATATGCTTTGTGGTGCAAAGGTGTTTTCTAAGATTGACCTTCGAAGTGGATACCATCAAATTCAAGCTAGATTGGGCGATGTATGGAAAACAGCCTTTAAAACAAAGAATGGCTTATTATGCCATTTGGGCTTTCGAATGCCCCAAGCACTTTTATGAGGCTGATGACTCAAGTTTTGAAGGAGTTCACGGGGAAGTATGTTGTCGTTTACTTTGACAACATCTTGGTGTATAGCCAAGATAAAGCTCAGCACCTTGAGCATTTAACAAGTGTGTTCAAAGTCCTACATGAACATTTAACAATCGGGTGAAGTTGAAGTGTTGTTGAAATGGAAGTCCCTGCCTGAGTATGAGGCGACTTGGGAGGATTTTCACTTGATTCAACAACAATTTCCTGACTTTCACCTTGAGGACAAGGTGAATGTTTGGGAGGGGGGTAACGTTAGGCCACAAGTGCGTTTCACCTATTCTAGGCGCAAGGGTAATTCCGAAAATCTAGATCATAGCTGACGTGTAAGAAGTGGCTAGAGAGAAGGGGAGCTAATATGCAATTCTGCTATGCATTTCTATTAGGGAGTAAGTTTTGGCATTCTGTTAGTATTTGCTGGTGTTCTGTTTTGGCTAAGGGGGTGAGGAGAATATAGGGGGAAGGGTTGGTTAGTGCAAGGGTATGGAAATATTTGTTTTGCAGTGAGCTTGCTCATTTTGGAGAGTTCTCAAGCCTCTCGAATGCTTGGAAAGTTTGGAACTATTCAGACAGTGAATAAAAGTTTCTCTCATCCATTTTTTTGCCTTTATCTGTGCTGCTAAGTCTATTTTCATCCCAGTGTGTATCAGAATACTGGGTTATACCAGCCCCTTCCCACCCCCAATGCTCCTTGGGAGGATATTTCAATAGACTTTGTCATTGGTCTGTCGAGGACACAGCATGGGTATGACTGCATTTTTGTTGTTGTGGATCGTTTCTCAAAAATGGCCCATTTCATACCATGCAAGAACTCTACAAATGCTTCCCACATTGCTACTTTGTTTTTCAGAGAGATAATTCGTCTACATGGGGTTCCAAAGTCTACTCTGTCGGATCGCGATGTGCGCTTTATTAGTCACTTTGGAAGCTTTTTGGAACACAACTTCAGTTATCTAGTGATTACCACTCTCAAACCGATGGGCAGACTGAAGTGGTGAATAGATCTCTTGGAAATTTGTTGAGGAGTTTGATAAGAGACAATCCGAAGAGATGGGAGTTCATCATTCCTCAAGCTGAATTTGCTTACAATAGTTCTTTCAATCGATCAACCAAGAAAACTCCATTTGAGGTGATTTATGGAAGAAAACCCCACCAGGTTTTGGACCTTCTACCATTAAAGAATCAAGTCCGAGTTAGCATGAATGCAGAGGAGTTTGCTGCCCACATCAAGGGCATTCATGATCAAGTTCGTGAGCACCTAAAAGAAGCTTGTAAGTAGTACAAGACAAAGGTTGATTTCCTAGATAGGAGCAACAAGAGTGTTGAAATAGAAACATAAGCTTCTTCTTTTTCTTCTTCTTTTTCTCCTGATTAGCAATGTCGAGTGACGTCTGTTGCCCCCGGTGAGTGGCATCCCGGGGCTATCCTAATCCTTGCAGGTTTCGCCCTGCATCAAGAAGGAAAATAAAATGAGGAGGAAATAGAAAATAAGGAAGGAGGGAGAGGGAGCATAAGAGGGGAAAGAGAAGGAAATTGAGAAAAATCAGGAGAAAGAAAAAGAAGTGAGGAGAAAGAGGAGGCGGATAAGAAGAATAAGGAGGACAATGAGGAAAACAAGAGGAAGAACGAGAAAGGAAATGGGAGGAATGAGAAGAAAACGGAGAAGGAGAAAAAGAAGAATAGATACTCGGAGAATAAAAGGGAGAAGGAAGGAGTGGGAGAAGGAGAAACTGGGGAAGAAGAGGAAAAAGAAGAATAGATACTCGAAAGACTAAAATTTATGGCTACGCTAAGGAACATTGGTGAATTGCGAGAAACAGAAACTAAAACAGAATCAGAGAAGGAAAATGGAAAAAAATTAGAAGAAAAAAGAGGAGAAGGAAGAAGAGGAAAGCTGAGGAAGAAGGAGAAATAGAGAAGAAAAGTCACTCAAAAGATCAAAATTTAGCATCAATCCCATTTGTCCCTAAAAGATACAAAAATACTTAGTTTGCCTCCAAAAGATTAATTTTTCCAAATTGCCTCTCAAAAAAATAAAAACATTGCAATATAGTCCACTACCATATTTTTGTTTGGTCGTCCATCTGTTTTTGTACCAAATCAACCAATCGGGAATCAAAAAATAGTCAAACAACCAAATTAAAAAAAAAGGAAATAAAGAGCTGGATCACATTGTTACATTTTTATTTTTCAAGGGACAATGTGAAAAAATTAATTATTTGGAAGGAAAACTGAGAATTTTTGTGTCTTATAGGAAGCAAAATTGAATTTTTATTAAAATTTATGGCAGCTTTGAGGAACAGAAACTAAAATAGAATTGGGGAAGGAAAAAGGGAAGAAGAAGGAGAAGGAACAAAAGGAAGGAGAGGAAAAAGAAAAATAAAGAAGAGAAGAATGAAGGAGGAGGAGTAGAGGAAGAAGAATAACACTAAGTCAATATTATAAAATGAAGGAGTAAAGAAGAAGAATAGTACTAAATCAATATTACAAAGTACCCTTTTACCATGGGCATAAATTAGTGGAGAGGAAGAAAAAAGAGAATGATAGGAATAAGAAGAAAGTGGTGAATGAGAGGAATAATAAGAAAGAGTTTAAGAAAAAGGAGGAAGAAGGAGGAGAAAAATCAGGAGGAAGGAGGAAATGAGAGAGGAAGAATGATGGAGGGGAAAGAGAATGTGCCCCCAAAATGATTAATCTTCCAAAATTGCACCCTCAAAGAAAAAAAAAGTTACAATGTGGTCTACCGTCTTATTTTCATTTGGTCGTCCATTTTTTTTGTATCAAATCAACCAATTAGAAAAAAAATAAATAAATAAGACGGTGAATCATATTCCAACATTTTTATTTTTCTAAGAGGACAATGCGAAAAAATTAACCATTTGGGAGGCAAACTAAAATTTTTTGTATCTTTTAGGGGGAAAAATAAATTTTTTCCAAAATTTATGGCGGTTTTGAGGAACATCAGTGAATTGCGAGAAACATAAAATAAAACAAAATTGGGGAAGGAAAAGGGGAAGAAGAAGGGAAGGAGAGAAAGAGAAGAAGAAGGAGGATAAAAATAAGCAACAGAAGTAAAAGAAGTAGTAAGAGATTCAGAAAAATGAGAAATAGAAGAGGAGGAAGTAAAAGAAGAAGAAGAATATCACTAAGTCAATATTATAAAGTACTCTTTTATTATGGACATACATTGGTGGAAAGGAAGAAAAAAAAGAATGATAGAAATAAGAAGAAAGTGGAGTAAAAGAAGAAGATGAAGATGGAGAGGAATAATAAAAAAGAGTTTAAGAAAAAGGAGTAGGAGGATGAACAAGGAGAGAGGAGAAGGGAAAGAGAAGGAGGAGAAGAAACATAATGAAGGAGAGGCATAAAGAGGAAGGGGAAGAGGAGGAAATAATCCAAATAATAAGAAATAATAGAAGAAAAAAGCAGAGAAAGAAGAAGGAAAAGAGAGAAGGGAAAGAAAATGAGGAGGAAATAAAAGGGTAGGAAGGAGGGACGAGCATGGGAGGGGAAAGAAAATGAAAATGAGAAAAATTGAGATGAAGAAGAAATGAGGAGAAAAAGGAGGAGGATAAGGAGTACAATGAGAAGTAAGAGGAAAACGAGAGAAAGAATGAGGGAGGAGAAAGAGAATGATAAGAAGGAGAAGCTGGGGAAGAGTAATCACTCGAAAAATTAAAACTTATGGCGGCTCTGAGGAGCATTAGTGAATTACGAGAAACATAAACTAAAACAAAATCAAAGAAGGAAAAGTGGAAAAAAGAGAAGAAAGGAGAGGGAGAAGGAAGAAGGAGACGCAATAGAGAAGTCACTCGAAAGATCGAAATTTATGGTCAATTTCATTTTGACCCTAATATGATTAATTTTTCCACGTGTCCCCTCAAAGAAACAAAAACGTTGCAATGTGGTCCATCGTTTTATTTTCGTGGTTTAACCATCTATTTTGTACCAAATCAACTAATCCAGAACACAAAACAGACGGACGACCAAATGACCAAATGGAAAAAAAAAAAAGAAATGAGATGGTGGATCACATTGCAATATTTTAATTTTTTTAAGGGGGCAATGTGGGAAAATCATTTGGGAGGCAAATTGAGATTTTTTGTATCTTTTAGAACAGTTTGGAGAAATATAAACTGAAATAGAATCGGAGAAGAATATAGAAGAGAAGGATGAATGAGGAGGAGGAGAAGAAGAACACTAACACAAAATCAATATCACAAAGTACTCTATTGCAATGGACATAAATTTGTGGAAGGAAAAAGGAGAATGTTAAGAATAGGAAGAAAAAGGAGTAAAAGAAAAAGAAGAAGGTGTAGGAGAGGAACAACAAGAAAGAGTAGAATAAAAAACGAGGAAGGAGAGAGGAGGAGCATGAAGAAAAGAAAGAAGGATAAAAGAGAAAGAGAATGAAGATGAGGAGGAATAGGGCAATGAGAAAGAAAATGAGGAGGAAAAGGGGGAGGAGAAAGAAGAGAAGAATGAAGGAGGAGGATGAGGAGAAAAAGAGGATAAAAAAAAGAAGTAAAAGGAATAGGAAGAGATGCAGAAAAAGGAGAAATAGAAGAGGACAAAGGAGCATGGGAGAAGAAAGAGAAGGAAAGGGAGGAAAATTGGGAGGAAGAGGGAGCGAGTGGAAAGAGTAAGGAGGAGGAGGAAAATGAAGAGAAAAAAAAAAAAGAATAGCACTAAGTCAATATTTCAAAATACTCTTTTACGATGGGTATACATCGGTGGACAGGAAGAAAAAGGAGAATGATAGAAATAAGAAGAAAATGAATGAGAGGAATAATAAGAGAGTTGAAGAAAAAGGAGGAGGAGGAAGAAGGAGAAAGAAAGAAAAGAGGAGGGCAAGGAGAAAATGAGAGAGGAAGAAGGATGGAGGAGAAAGAGAATGGAAACATGGAGGAGGACTATGAGAAATAGGAAAAGGGGAAGGAGAAAAATAAAAGAGGAGGGGGAGGAGGAAATAACCCAAATAATAAGAAAGAGTAGAAGAAAAAAAAGGATAAGGAAGAGGAAGAGGGAAAAGAAAGGAATGAAAATGAGGAGAAAATAGAAGACAATGAAGGAGCATGAGAGGGGAAAGAGAAGGAAAATTGGGAGGAAGAAGAAGTGGAGAGAAAGAGGAGGATAAGAATAAGAGGGAGGAGAACGAGAATGATAAATAAGAAGATAAGGATAAGAGGAGGAAGAGAATGAAAAAGGGAAGAATGAGGAGAAAAGGAGAAGGAGAAAGACGAGAGTAATCACCCGAAAGATTAAAATTTATGGCGACTCTGAGGAATATTGGTGAACTTCAAAAAACAAAAACTAAAACAGAAAAGGAAATGGGAAAAAGGAGTAGAAAAAGGAAAGGGAGAAGGAAGAAGAGGAGGAAAAGTTGAGGAAGATGGAGAAGAAGCAAAGAAGAGAATTAACTCAAAAGATCGAAATTTATGGTCAACAAAAATGCTCAATTTGCCCCTAGAATGATTAATTTTTCTACATTGCTCTATCAAATAAATAAAAACGTTGCAATGCGGTCCATCGTCTTATTTCGTATGGTCATCCATCTACTTTGTACAAATAGATGAACAACCAAATGAGAAAAAAAAATGAGACAATTGATTACATTACAACATTTTTATTTTTTTAAGGGGCAATGTGAAAAATTAATCATTTCAAAGGCAAACTGAGAATTTTTGTATCTCTTAGGGAGGAAAATGGAATTTTTTCCAAAATTTTTGATGGCTTTGATGAATATTAGGGAATTACGAGGAATAGAAACTAAAGCAGAATCGGGGAAGAAAAAGTAAAAGGAGAAAGAATCGAAGAATAAGGAAGAGAAAAACGAAGGAGGAGGAGGAATAGAAGAAGGAGAATATACAAAGTCAATATTACACAGTACTCTTTTGCAATGGGCATACATTGGTGGAAATGATGAAGAAGAAGAATGAGAAGAATTGGAAGAAAGAGGAGTAGGAGAAGAGGGACAATAAGAAAGAGTAGAAGAAAAATAAGCAAGAAGGAGGGAGGAGAAGGGAAATAAAAGGAGGAGAAGGAAGAAAAGAGAAGGGAAGAAGGATAGAGGAGAAAGAGAATGATGATGACGATGATGAGGAGGAAGAGGAGAAAAAGAAACCGAAGGAGAAGAAGAGGAGAAGAAAAAGAAGTAAAAAGAGTAGGAAGAGATGAAGAAGATGGAGAAAGAGTAGGAAGAGATGAAAAAGAGTAGGAAGAGTAAATATTACAAAGTACTCTTTTACGATGGGCATACAATGGTAGAGGTGAAAAAAGGAAAATGATAGTAATAAAAAGAAAGTGGAGTAGAAGAAGTGGTTTCTCTGGCTCAACATTTACTTGGTGTAATAACCACCAGGGATTGACTCGGATGTGGCAAAGAATTGATAGGGCATTGACTAATGTGCAGTGGGGTGATAGATTTGGGAAGACAGAGATTGAACATGTTGGTAGAATTCATTCTGATCATTGTCCCCTTATATGTAGATTTTTGGAAATTTCTGCTCCAAGGAGAATATCCTATTTCAAATTTCTAGATATGTGGACGGAACATCATAGTTTCGCACAACTGGTGGAGGAAAAATGGGCTGGTAATTACTCCAACAATCCGATTGAAAATGTATTCTTGAAGCTTAAGTACTTGAAACTACACTTGAAGAAATGGAACAAAGAAGTTTTTGGCAATTTATTCGAAAACATTAAGTTGAAGGAGAAGCAGTTGTAGCAAGCAGAATTAAGGGTGGAGGAAGATGATTCAGAGCTCAACAATCACGCTTTAAATAATGCAAAAGTGGAGCTGGAAGGAGTTCTACGGTTATAGGAAATGTATTGGAGGCAAAAAGCAAATATGAAAAGGGCACTCAAAGGAGAAAGGAACACCAAATTGTACCATGCCATCACAAGAGGCAAAGTAGCAAAAAAATTGAATTTCAAGAATTAAAAATGATGAAGGGAACTGGTTAGAGGAGGAAGATGCAATCGCTAGCAGTGCTGTGGATTTCTTTTCTGCACTTTATAAATCGAAGGCTCACATAATGGACCCTGAGTTATTTGGTCACATACCTAATTTGGTCACTTTGGAAGAAAACTTAAAGCTCACCTCCCCGGCTACCATGGAAGAACTCAAGTCTATCGTCTTCGGTATGTCTATTCAAAGTGCGCAGGGTGCTGATGGTTTTTCAGGTAAGTTCTTTCAAACTGCTTGGGAAGTCATTAAGTGTGACATTTTGGATGTTGTTAATTTTTTCTTGCAAGGCGGAGTGATACCACGATCAGTTAATGCCACTATTCTGTCTTTGATACCCAAGAAGGACATTCCATTGACATTTGCTGATTTTAGGCCCATTAGTCTTTGTAATTTTTTATACAAAATCTTCACTAAGCTGTTACCAACTAGACTTAGTGGTTTGCTGCCTAAGCTTATCTCAAAGGAGCAACAAGGTTTCGTCCGGGGCAGAACTAGGAGTGATAGTATTGTCCTTGCCTAGTTTATGATGAATGAACTAGACAGAAAGGTGGAGGCCGGGAATGCTATTGTCAAGCTGGACATATTGAAGGCATTTGATAGACTGCAGTGGGATTTTTTGAAACAAACATTGAAGAGTTTTGGATTTTCCAAAGACTTTGTTGCCATCGTTTCTAATTGTCTGAATCATCAGAATATTTCTTTGACTATAAATGGTGTTTGGCATGGCTTCTTTCCTAGTTCGAGAGGATTAAGACAAGGTGATTCATTATCACCTTCTCTTTTTATTCTAGCAGAGGAGGTATTGAGCAGAGGTTTGAGGTTCCAATTTGAGCAAGGATCAATAGAAGGATATCACACAGGTAGGGCTCTTAAGTCATGTACTGTTTGCGGATGATACTCTCATTTTTTTGAAGGGGCGTAAGAGGTCCATGACTANTTGTAGCAAGCAGAATTAAGGGTGGAGGAAGATGATTCAGAGCTCAACAATCACGCTTTAAATAATGCAAAAGTGGAGCTGGAAGGAGTTCTACGGTTATAGGAAATGTATTGGAGGCAAAAAGCAAATATGAAAAGGGCACTCAAAGGAGAAAGGAACACCAAATTGTACCATGCCATCACAAGAGGCAAAGTAGCAAAAAAATTGAATTTCAAGAATTAAAAATGATGAAGGGAACTGGTTAGAGGAGGAAGANTAAACTAAAACAAAATCAAAGAAGGAAAAGTGGAAAAAAGAGAAGAAAGGAGAGGGAGAAGGAAGAAGGAGACGCAATAGAGAAGTCACTCGAAAGATCGAAATTTATGGTCAATTTCATTTTGACCCTAATATGATTAATTTTTCCACGTGTCCCCTCAAAGAAACAAAAACGTTGCAATGTGGTCCATCGTTTTATTTTCGTGGTTTAACCATCTATTTTGTACCAAATCAACTAATCCAGAACACAAAACAGACGGACGACCAAATGACCAAATGGAAAAAAAAAAAAGAAATGAGATGGTGGATCACATTGCAATATTTTAATTTTTTTAAGGGGGCAATGTGGGAAAATCATTTGGGAGGCAAATTGAGATTTTTTGTATCTTTTAGAACAGTTTGGAGAAATATAAACTGAAATAGAATCGGAGAAGAATATAGAAGAGAAGGATGAATGAGGAGGAGGAGAAGAAGAACACTAACACAAAATCAATATCACAAAGTACTCTATTGCAATGGACATAAATTTGTGGAAGGAAAAAGGAGAATGTTAAGAATAGGAAGAAAAAGGAGTAAAAGAAAAAGAAGAAGGTGTAGGAGAGGAACAACAAGAAAGAGTAGAATAAAAAACGAGGAAGGAGAGAGGAGGAGCATGAAGAAAAGAAAGAAGGATAAAAGAGAAAGAGAATGAAGATGAGGAGGAATAGGGCAATGAGAAAGAAAATGAGGAGGAAAAGGGGGAGGAGAAAGAAGAGAAGAATGAAGGAGGAGGATGAGGAGAAAAAGAGGATAAAAAAAAGAAGTAAAAGGAATAGGAAGAGATGCAGAAAAAGGAGAAATAGAAGAGGACAAAGGAGCATGGGAGAAGAAAGAGAAGGAAAGGGAGGAAAATTGGGAGGAAGAGGGAGCGAGTGGAAAGAGTAAGGAGGAGGAGGAAAATGAAGAGAAAAAAAAAAAAGAATAGCACTAAGTCAATATTTCAAAATACTCTTTTACGATGGGTATACATCGGTGGACAGGAAGAAAAAGGAGAATGATAGAAATAAGAAGAAAATGAATGAGAGGAATAATAAGAGAGTTGAAGAAAAAGGAGGAGGAGGAAGAAGGAGAAAGAAAGAAAAGAGGAGGGCAAGGAGAAAATGAGAGAGGAAGAAGGATGGAGGAGAAAGAGAATGGAAACATGGAGGAGGACTATGAGAAATAGGAAAAGGGGAAGGAGAAAAATAAAAGAGGAGGGGGAGGAGGAAATAACCCAAATAATAAGAAAGAGTAGAAGAAAAAAAAGGATAAGGAAGAGGAAGAGGGAAAAGAAAGGAATGAAAATGAGGAGAAAATAGAAGACAATGAAGGAGCATGAGAGGGGAAAGAGAAGGAAAATTGGGAGGAAGAAGAAGTGGAGAGAAAGAGGAGGATAAGAATAAGAGGGAGGAGAACGAGAATGATAAATAAGAAGATAAGGATAAGAGGAGGAAGAGAATGAAAAAGGGAAGAATGAGGAGAAAAGGAGAAGGAGAAAGACGAGAGTAATCACCCGAAAGATTAAAATTTATGGCGACTCTGAGGAATATTGGTGAACTTCAAAAAACAAAAACTAAAACAGAAAAGGAAATGGGAAAAAGGAGTAGAAAAAGGAAAGGGAGAAGGAAGAAGAGGAGGAAAAGTTGAGGAAGATGGAGAAGAAGCAAAGAAGAGAATTAACTCAAAAGATCGAAATTTATGGTCAACAAAAATGCTCAATTTGCCCCTAGAATGATTAATTTTTCTACATTGCTCTATCAAATAAATAAAAACGTTGCAATGCGGTCCATCGTCTTATTTCGTATGGTCATCCATCTACTTTGTACAAATAGATGAACAACCAAATGAGAAAAAAAAATGAGACAATTGATTACATTACAACATTTTTATTTTTTTAAGGGGCAATGTGAAAAATTAATCATTTCAAAGGCAAACTGAGAATTTTTGTATCTCTTAGGGAGGAAAATGGAATTTTTTCCAAAATTTTTGATGGCTTTGATGAATATTAGGGAATTACGAGGAATAGAAACTAAAGCAGAATCGGGGAAGAAAAAGTAAAAGGAGAAAGAATCGAAGAATAAGGAAGAGAAAAACGAAGGAGGAGGAGGAATAGAAGAAGGAGAATATACAAAGTCAATATTACACAGTACTCTTTTGCAATGGGCATACATTGGTGGAAATGATGAAGAAGAAGAATGAGAAGAATTGGAAGAAAGAGGAGTAGGAGAAGAGGGACAATAAGAAAGAGTAGAAGAAAAATAAGCAAGAAGGAGGGAGGAGAAGGGAAATAAAAGGAGGAGAAGGAAGAAAAGAGAAGGGAAGAAGGATAGAGGAGAAAGAGAATGATGATGACGATGATGAGGAGGAAGAGGAGAAAAAGAAACCGAAGGAGAAGAAGAGGAGAAGAAAAAGAAGTAAAAAGAGTAGGAAGAGATGAAGAAGATGGAGAAAGAGTAGGAAGAGATGAAAAAGAGTAGGAAGAGTAAATATTACAAAGTACTCTTTTACGATGGGCATACAATGGTAGAGGTGAAAAAAGGAAAATGATAGTAATAAAAAGAAAGTGGAGTAGAAGAAGTGGTTTCTCTGGCTCAACATTTACTTGGTGTAATAACCACCAGGGATTGACTCGGATGTGGCAAAGAATTGATAGGGCATTGACTAATGTGCAGTGGGGTGATAGATTTGGGAAGACAGAGATTGAACATGTTGGTAGAATTCATTCTGATCATTGTCCCCTTATATGTAGATTTTTGGAAATTTCTGCTCCAAGGAGAATATCCTATTTCAAATTTCTAGATATGTGGACGGAACATCATAGTTTCGCACAACTGGTGGAGGAAAAATGGGCTGGTAATTACTCCAACAATCCGATTGAAAATGTATTCTTGAAGCTTAAGTACTTGAAACTACACTTGAAGAAATGGAACAAAGAAGTTTTTGGCAATTTATTCGAAAACATTAAGTTGAAGGAGAAGCAGTTGTAGCAAGCAGAATTAAGGGTGGAGGAAGATGATTCAGAGCTCAACAATCACGCTTTAAATAATGCAAAAGTGGAGCTGGAAGGAGTTCTACGGTTATAGGAAATGTATTGGAGGCAAAAAGCAAATATGAAAAGGGCACTCAAAGGAGAAAGGAACACCAAATTGTACCATGCCATCACAAGAGGCAAAGTAGCAAAAAAATTGAATTTCAAGAATTAAAAATGATGAAGGGAACTGGTTAGAGGAGGAAGATGCAATCGCTAGCAGTGCTGTGGATTTCTTTTCTGCACTTTATAAATCGAAGGCTCACATAATGGACCCTGAGTTATTTGGTCACATACCTAATTTGGTCACTTTGGAAGAAAACTTAAAGCTCACCTCCCCGGCTACCATGGAAGAACTCAAGTCT
>CAUOFW020001458.1:981350-1007459 GCA_963454935.2 Ilex paraguariensis
GACAGAGATTGAACATGCTGGTAGAATTCATTCTGATCATTGTCCCCTTATATGTAGATTATTGGAAATTTCTGCTCCAAGGAGAATATCCTATTTCAAATTTCTAGATGTGGACGAAACATCATACTTTCGCACAACTGGTGGAGGAAAAATAGGCTGCTAATTACTCCAACAATCCGATTGAGCTTTAGTACTTGAAACTACACTTGAAGAAATGGAACAAAGAAGTTTTTGGCAATTTATTCGAAAACATTAAGTTGAAGGAGAAGCAGCTGTAGCAAGCAGAATTAAGGGCGGAGGAAGATGATTCGGAGCTCAACAATCACGCTTTAAATAATGCAAAAGTGGAGCTGGTAGGAGTTCTACGGTTAAAGGAAATGTATTGGAGGCACATATGAAAGGGGCACTCGAAGGAAAAAGGAACACCAAATTGTACCATGCCATCACAAGAGGCAAAGTAGCAAAAAATTGAATTTCAAGAATTAAAAATGATGAAGGGAACTGGTTAGAGGAGGAAGATGCAATCGCTAGCAGTGCTGTGGATTTCTTTTCTGCACTTTATAAATCGAAGGCTCACATAATGGACCCTGAGTTATTTGGTCACATACCTAATTTGGTCACTTTGGAAGAAAACTTAAAGCTCACCTCCCCGGCTACCATGGAAGAACTCAAGTCTATCGTCTTCGGTATGTCTATTCAAAGTGCGCAGGGTGCTGATGGTTTTTCAGGTAAGTTCTTTCAAACTGCTTGGGAAGTCATTAAGTGTGACATTTTGGATGTTGTTAATTTTTTCTTGCAAGGCGGAGTGATACCACAATCAGTTAATGCCACTATTCTGTCTTTGATACCCAAGAAGGACATTCCATTGACATTTGCTGATTTTAGGCCCATTAGTCTTTGTAATTTTTTATACAAAATCTTCACTAAGCTGTTACCAACTAGACTTAGTGGTTTGCTGCCTAAGCTTATCTCAAAGGAGCAACAAGGTTTCGTCCGGGGCAGAACTAGGAGTGATAGTATTGTCCTTGCCTAGTTTATGATGAATGAACTAGACAGAAAGGTGGAGGCCGGGAATGCTATTGTCAAGCTGGACATATTGAAGGCATTTGATAGACTGCAGTGGGATTTTTTGAAACAAACATTGAAGAGTTTTGGATTTTCCAAAGACTTTGTTGCCATCGTTTCTAATTGTCTGAATCATCAGAATATTTCTTTGACTATAAATGGTGTTTGGCATGGCTTCTTTCCTAGTTCGAGAGGATTAAGACAAGGTGATTCATTATCACCTTCTCTTTTTATTCTAGCAGAGGAGGTATTGAGCAGAGGTTTGAGGTTCCAATTTGAGCAAGGATCAATAGAAGGATATCACACAGGTAGGGCTCTTAAGTCATGTACTGTTTGCGGATGATACTCTCATTTTTTTGAAGGGGCGTAAGAGGTCCATGACTAATCTGTTGAAATTTGTGGGGAGGTATGAGCAATCATCTGGTTAGAGTGAACAAGCAGAAGAGCTCACTCTATTGCTCTTCTAAAACCTCAGTTGCAAGGAGAAATATGTTATCACAGGTTGCAAACATCCCTCTTAAGCAATCACCTCTTACCTATTTGGGTTGTCCAATTATTAGGGGGAGAGTCAAGCTACTCTATTTCGAAGATATATTGAAGAAATTTCAATCACAGTTGGAGGGTTGGTATGCTAAACTTCTTTCTAATATGGGTAGGGTTGTCCTTATCAAATCGGTTCTATGTTCCCTCCCTATACATCTGCTAGCTTCTCTGAACCTGCCTAAGGGTATCATAGCTAGAATGAATTCTGCTATGTCTTCTTTTATGTGGTCTAATAAGACAAATACAAGGAAAAGANGGAGAAGAATATAGAAGAGAAGGATGAATGAGGAGGAGGAGAAGAAGAACACTAACACAAAATCAATATCACAAAGTACTCTATTGCAATGGACATAAATTTGTGGAAGGAAAAAGGAGAATGTTAAGAATAGGAAGAAAAAGGAGTAAAAGAAAAAGAAGAAGGTGTAGGAGAGGAACAACAAGAAAGAGTAGAATAAAAAACGAGGAAGGAGAGAGGAGGAGCATGAAGAAAAGAAAGAAGGATAAAAGAGAAAGAGAATGAAGATGAGGAGGAATAGGGCAATGAGAAAGAAAATGAGGAGGAAAAGGGGGAGGAGAAAGAAGAGAAGAATGAAGGAGGAGGATGAGGAGAAAAAGAGGATAAAAAAAAGAAGTAAAAGGAATAGGAAGAGATGCAGAAAAAGGAGAAATAGAAGAGGACAAAGGAGCATGGGAGAAGAAAGAGAAGGAAAGGGAGGAAAATTGGGAGGAAGAGGGAGCGAGTGGAAAGAGTAAGGAGGAGGAGGAAAATGAAGAGAAAAAAAAAAAAGAATAGCACTAAGTCAATATTTCAAAATACTCTTTTACGATGGGTATACATCGGTGGACAGGAAGAAAAAGGAGAATGATAGAAATAAGAAGAAAATGAATGAGAGGAATAATAAGAGAGTTGAAGAAAAAGGAGGAGGAGGAAGAAGGAGAAAGAAAGAAAAGAGGAGGGCAAGGAGAAAATGAGAGAGGAAGAAGGATGGAGGAGAAAGAGAATGGAAACATGGAGGAGGACTATGAGAAATAGGAAAAGGGGAAGGAGAAAAATAAAAGAGGAGGGGGAGGAGGAAATAACCCAAATAATAAGAAAGAGTAGAAGAAAAAAAAGGATAAGGAAGAGGAAGAGGGAAAAGAAAGGAATGAAAATGAGGAGAAAATAGAAGACAATGAAGGAGCATGAGAGGGGAAAGAGAAGGAAAATTGGGAGGAAGAAGAAGTGGAGAGAAAGAGGAGGATAAGAATAAGAGGGAGGAGAACGAGAATGATAAATAAGAAGATAAGGATAAGAGGAGGAAGAGAATGAAAAAGGGAAGAATGAGGAGAAAAGGAGAAGGAGAAAGACGAGAGTAATCACCCGAAAGATTAAAATTTATGGCGACTCTGAGGAATATTGGTGAACTTCAAAAAACAAAAACTAAAACAGAAAAGGAAATGGGAAAAAGGAGTAGAAAAAGGAAAGGGAGAAGGAAGAAGAGGAGGAAAAGTTGAGGAAGATGGAGAAGAAGCAAAGAAGAGAATTAACTCAAAAGATCGAAATTTATGGTCAACAAAAATGCTCAATTTGCCCCTAGAATGATTAATTTTTCTACATTGCTCTATCAAATAAATAAAAACGTTGCAATGCGGTCCATCGTCTTATTTCGTATGGTCATCCATCTACTTTGTACAAATAGATGAACAACCAAATGAGAAAAAAAAATGAGACAATTGATTACATTACAACATTTTTATTTTTTTAAGGGGCAATGTGAAAAATTAATCATTTCAAAGGCAAACTGAGAATTTTTGTATCTCTTAGGGAGGAAAATGGAATTTTTTCCAAAATTTTTGATGGCTTTGATGAATATTAGGGAATTACGAGGAATAGAAACTAAAGCAGAATCGGGGAAGAAAAAGTAAAAGGAGAAAGAATCGAAGAATAAGGAAGAGAAAAACGAAGGAGGAGGAGGAATAGAAGAAGGAGAATATACAAAGTCAATATTACACAGTACTCTTTTGCAATGGGCATACATTGGTGGAAATGATGAAGAAGAAGAATGAGAAGAATTGGAAGAAAGAGGAGTAGGAGAAGAGGGACAATAAGAAAGAGTAGAAGAAAAATAAGCAAGAAGGAGGGAGGAGAAGGGAAATAAAAGGAGGAGAAGGAAGAAAAGAGAAGGGAAGAAGGATAGAGGAGAAAGAGAATGATGATGACGATGATGAGGAGGAAGAGGAGAAAAAANACATTTGGCATCTTGGGAGTCTATTACTTTGCCATTGGAGGATAGAGGTTTGGGAATTAGGAAATTTGAGGATGTGCAGAGCTCATTTAGAATGAAACAAGTGTGGAACCTTCTACAGAATAATTCCCTTTGGTCTTCATTCTTTTCGACTAAGTATTTAGGAGGCAAACATTTATTATTGCACAACACCCAGGCGCATTCAAGATGTTACACATCACTCTCTCCTTGGTTTGAAGTGATGGTTAACAATTCTAGGAAACTTGTGGGTCCAAATGTTGATTTCTGGTGTGACAATTGGACGGGTGGGGGTTCTCTCCTTCNTCCTTGGTTTGAAGTCATGGTTAACAATTCTAGGAAACTTGTGGGTCCAAATGTTGATTTCTGGTGTGACAATTGGACGGGTGGGGGTTCTCTCCTTCTTAGGAACTCAACTATCCCAGTTTTCTACCCTAAATTATCTGAACTGCTGGTCCAAGGTCAATGGCAGCTTCAAAGTGTGATTAATCTATTGGATCAGAATCTATTGCAAGAGGTTCAATCATCTGGAGTTGTACTCTCTGACAAAGAGGACAACCTGATTTGGCAGCCCTCTGCTTTGGGGGATTTCTCTATCAAAACAGCTTGGGAATTAACTAGGAGAAGGAGTCCAAAGGATGAACATGCCATTAGTATTTGGAAGCAGCACTGGACTCCTAGTGCGCAGTTAATTGGGTGGAAGCTCATGAAGAATGCACTCCCATTGGATTTAAATTTCAAATCTTTGGGAGTCTCATTGGCTAGTAGATGTCGTTTATGCTACTGTGAGGATGAATCAGCTAATCATTTATTTATTTCTTGTCAATTAAGTTTGCAGCTTTGGTACAGAATTGCTGGAATGTTTGGGTTTCAGGTATTCCCTTCAGAGACCCCACTATCCAGATTCATCAGATTGTGCAGGACTCATCCTAGGCAATCAAGAAATCATGTTTTGATAAGAGCTATATCCTTGCTGGTTTACTGGCAACTATGGAAGGAGTGGTGTTTTAGAGTATTTGAAAATCAAAAGCAGTCTCTAATCTCTTTGGTCTCTATNGGCAACTATGGAAGGAGCGGTGTTTTAGAGTATTTGAAAATCAAAAGCAGTCTCTAATCTCTTTGGTCTCCATTATTCTTCATCGGCTCAGGTTACAGACAAGCATTTTCAAACCCAAAGCTATTGATACTGCTTTTGAGAAATTTATGCTTCAATCTCTAATGTCAGGTTGTTTACGGTGGTTTGTAAGAGTGCTAAATGGATTTGTTGGAATTTCCCTCTACCTGGTTTNGTGTCAAGTTGTCTATGGTGGTTTGTAAGAGTGCTAAATGAATTTGTTGGAATTTCCCTCTTCCTGGTTTTCTTAAACTAAATACTGACGGTGCCTCAAAGGGCAATCCAGGTCCTGCTGGAGGTGGTGTGGTTTTACGAAATGAATGGGGTCAAATGGTTCTAGCTGGTTCATACTACTATGGAACTTGCTCAAACATGGAAGTTGAAGTCCTTGCACTATTGGATGGTCTACTTCTTGTGAAGGATTATGGGTTAGAAGTCTATCCTTTGATCATAGAAACAGATACTCAGGTTCTTGTGGACTTGATCAAACAGAATGATAAATGGTCTTGGAAATTTTGGGCTCTTTCTCAGAAGATTTTTTCTATTCTGCAAATTTTGATTATCGAATACAGCATACTTATAGAGAAGGGAATGCAATTGCAGACTCTTTGGCCAATCAAGGAGTCTGCAACAATGCTTCTCATATTCACTCCTATCCTAATTCCCTTCATCTACATATGCGACAACTACTACTACAGGATCAGAGACAGATTAAATCTTTGCACTCTAAGGTTGAAGTCATCAACTAGGTGTTTTATGATGCAACATACAGATATGCATGTCAGGTTCATTAAGGCAGATCAGAATTATGTCTCAATATGTTTCAGAAATGCATGCACATCCATCAAAATCTCAAACAAGCAATACAGTCTGTTTATACAGTCCAGTCTTATACATGATATTCTCTCCAGAAGTAAAGACGATCAAGAAGTAAAAAATATAGTAGGCACCTGGTTACCTCAGGATGTAATTGGATTTTGGTATTATTGGGGTAGTAACTTGACAAAGTTTATGGGCTCTGTTTGCTCTGCTGAGGCTGCTATAATTCCCTTAATCTCTGTTCTATGGCTCAAAGGTATTCTGGATTTTGAGGTTTTCTTTAAGGCGGCCTTTCTTTTCTCTAGTGTCCCCTTCTGGCTACTCATCTAACTGCTTGGATCTAGTTTTCAATGAGTGTTTGCTGGACATTTTCTATTGGCGATTGTCTTTTCCAGGTTCTCAATTGTCTGTTCATGGAGATTTTTTGGTGTCTCCATCTGGTTGTTCATCTTGCCTCTTGGCTTTCTCTCTTAATACTCTGAAGCAACCAAAGACTACTGATGCTTCCGACTGTTGGGGTTCTTGCTCTTCAGATCTATGGGCTATATATTCTACAATGGTCTTTGCCGCTGCTTCATCTNGACTCTGAAGCAACGGAAGACTACTGATGCTTCCGACTGTTGGGGTTCTTGCTCTTCAGATCTATGGGCTTTATATTCTACATTGGTCTTTGCCGCTGCTTCATCTTAATCAGTGCATTTGGCCTCTCATTCTTCACTCACTGGCCATATCTTCTAACTGGTCAGAAGGGCTTTGTAACTATGGCTCTCTCTTGCTGGATATTCATCTTCTACATCGTCAAAATGGGGAAGAAATTTGCTCTGCAACAGTTCTGGTATAAGGCCTCCAAGGCAGAGACTCTCTATCTCTATGCACTTTGTCTATACAGGCGTTATCAGAGATCAGAGAAGCAGAACAGCATCTCAATATCGTCTCTTCATCTGCCAAACCAAATAGCTTATCATCTGACCTTTAGTTGTCCAAGGAAGTCGATTTATTTTCCTTATCTGATAGCTTCCCTCTCTGACAACTTAGCAACCCCACAGCTCAACCACTGTTCCAGCTCGTCACCAAGCTTAAAACAGCTGCTGCTCGTGGCTCATTCTGGATCCTCTCAGCTCAACATGGCTGCTGCTCATGGCTTGCATTGGTTCCTCAGCTGTCTCTCTCAGCTCATATCTTTCTTGAGGAAGCTGTTACTATCACCTCATTTAAATCATCTCGGCTGGAGCTAATACTTATTAATAGCATGCATAGTATTTATTTTATCTCATTATCTTATTGTATCACGCATGCATTTAGCTTGGTTTATTTTAATTCTTATTCTTTTAATATAATTAGATTGCATCGAGGGGTAAGGTACATACGTCCCCCCTAGTTAGGTATAATTTAATTTTTAATCAATGAAATTCCCCTCGCACCGTCGAGGTTCACCAAAAAACAAAAATGAACAAGGAGAGAGGAGGGACAAGAAACATAATGACGGAGAGGCATAAGGAGGAAGAGGAGGAAACAACCCAAATAATAAGAAATAATAGAAGAAAAAGGTGGAGAAAGAAGAAAGAGAGAGAAGGGAAAGAAAATGAGGAAATAGATGAGTAGGAATAAGGGAGAAGGAACATGTGAGGGGAAAGAGAATGAAAATGAGAAAAATCGAGAGGAAAAAGAAGTGAGGAGAAAAAGAGTGTAATGAGAAGTAAGAGGAAAACAAGAGAGAGAATGAGGGAGGAGAAAGAGAAGGATAAGAAGGGAAGAATAGTCACTCAAAAAATTAAAATTTATGGTCGTTCTGAGGAGCATTAGTGAATTATGAGAAACAAAAACTAAAACAAAATCGGAGAAAGAAAAGGACAAAAAAGAGAAGGAAGAAGAGGGAGAAGGAAGAAGGTGTAGTGGAGAAATCACTCGAAAGATCCAAATTTATGGTCAATTTAATTTTGCCCCCAGTATGATTAATTTTCCCACATTGTCCCCTCAAAGAAATAAAAACGTTGCAACGTGGTCTACCATTTTATTTTCGTGGTTCGGCCATCTGTTTTGTACCAAATCAATTAATTAGGAATTACAAAACAGACAAATGACCAAATGAAAAAAAAAAAAAGAAAAAAAAATGAGTTGGTGGATCACATTGCAATATTTTAATTTTTTTAAGGGAGCAATGTGGGAAAATTAATCATTTGGGAAGCAAACTGAGAATTTTTGTATCTTTTAGAAGGCAGAATGAAAATTTTCAAAAATTTATGGTGGGTTTATGGAACAAAAAAAAAATCGGAGAAGGAAAAGGAAAAGAAGGAGAAAGAACAGAAGGAAGGAGAGAAAGAAGATGAATATGAAAGAGAAGGATGAACGAGGAGGAGATGCAGAAAAAGACCACTAACACTAAATCAATATCACAAAGTACTCTATTGCAATGGACATAAATTTGTGGAAAAGAAAAAGGAGTAAAAGAAAAAGAAAAAGACAAAGAAGAAGAAGAAGAAGAAGGTGAAGGAGAGGAACAATAAGAAAGAGTAGAATAAAAAAGAAGAAGGTGAAGGAGAGGAACACTAAGAAAAAGTAGAATAAAAAAGAGGAAGGAGAGAGGAGGAGAAAGAAGAAAAGAGAGAAGGATAGAAGAGAAAGAGAATGATGATGAGAAGGAGAAGGGCAATGAGAAAGAAAATGAGGAAAAGGGGGAGGAGAAGAATGAAGGAGAAGGATAAGGAGAAAAAAAAGTAAAAGGAATAGGAAGAAAGAGAAGGAAAAGGAGGAAAATTGGGAGGAATAAGTGAGGGAAAAGAGTGAGGAGGAGGATAAAAATAAAGAAAGAGTAAAAAAAGAAGAATAGCACTTAGTCAATATTTCAAAATACTCTTTTACGATGGGTATACATTGGTGGAGAGAAAGAAAAAGGAGAATGATAGGAATAAGAAGAAAGTGGAGCAGAAGAAGAAAATGAAGGAGACGAAAATAAGAGAGTTTAAGAAAAAACGGAGTAGGAGGAAGAAGAAGGAGAAAGGAAAGAGGAGGACGAGGAGAAGAATCAGGAGGAAGATGGAGGGAGAAGAAGGAGAAAATGAGAGGAAGAAGAATGGAAGAGAAAGAGAATGGTGATAAGGAGGACAATCAAAAATAGGAAAAAGGGAAGGAGAAGAATGAAGGAGGGGGAGAAGGAAAATGAGGATGAGAAGAAACAGAATGACGGAGAGGGAGGAGGAAGAGGAGGAAAGGGAGAAAAATTGGAAAGAGTGAGGAAAAAAGCACAAGTCAATATTACAAACTACTCTTTTACGATGGGCATACATTGGTGGAGAGGTAGAAAGAGGAAAATGATAGTAATAAAAAGAAAGTGGAGTAGAAGAAGATGATGAAGCAGAGGAATAATAAGAAAGAGTTTAAGAAAAAGGAGTAGGAGGAGGAAGAAGAAGTAGAGAGGAGAAGAAAAATCAAGAAGAAGTAGAAAGATAATGATGATAAAGAGGAGCACAATGAGAAAGAGAAGGAAGAGGAAAAGAGGGAGGAGAAGAAACAGACCATAGAGTGATTGATTTGATCAATGAATATTCAATTCTTTCTTTAATGTAGAATCGATTCATAATAATGAAAGAGATGGAGAAGGAGGAAATAACCCAAATAATAAGAAACAGTAGAAGAAAAAGAAGGATGAGGAAGAAAGAAGAGGGAGGAGAAAGGAAAGAAAATGTGGAGGAAAATTGGGAGGAAGAAACAGGAGGAGGAAAATGAGAGGAAGAATAAGGGAGGAGAAAAAGAAGGATAAATAGGAAGAGAAGGATAAGAAAGAGAGTAAGAGAATGGAAAGGGGAAGAATGAGAAGAAAAAGGAAAAGGAGAAGGAGAAGAAGAGTAGTCGCTTGAAAGATTAAAATTTATGGCTAATCTGAGGAACGTTGGTGAATTGTGAGAAATAGAAACTAAAACAGAATTTGAGAAGTAAAAGGGGAAAAAGGAGTAAAAAGGAGAGGGAGAAGAAGTGGACAAGAGAAGTTACTTGAAAGATCAAATTTAGGGTCAATCCCATTTTGCTCCCAGAATGATTAATTATCCCATATTGCTCACTCATTTAAATAAATACGTTGCAATATGATCTACCATCTTATTTCCATTTAGACGTCCATCTGTTTTGTACCAAATCAACCAATCAGAAATTACAAAACAGACGGATGACCAAATGGAAAAAAAAAAGAAATGAGACGATGGATAACATTGAAATATTTTAATTTTTTTAAGGGGACAATGTGGAAAAATTAATCATTTGGGAGGCACACAGAGATTTTCTGTATGTTTTAGGGGGCAAAATAGAGTTTTCCCCAAAACTTATGGTGGCTTTCAGGAACACAAACTAAAACAGAATTGGGGAAAGAAAAGGAGAAGAAAAAGGAAAAGGAGAAAGAACACAAGGAAAGTGAAAAAGAAAAAGAAGAATGAAAGAGGAGGAGTGAAGAAGAAGAATAAAACTAAGTCAATATTACAAAGTACTCTATTGTGATGGACATACACTGGTGGAAAGGAATAAGAAGGAGAATGATAAGAATAGGAAGAAAGAGGAGTAGATGAAGAAGGTGAAGGAGAGGAATAATAAAAAGAGTAGAAGAAAAAAAGAGAATAAGAAGGATAGAAGAGAGAGAATGAGATGGAGGACACTGAGAAGGAAAAGAGGTAGGAGAAAGAGGAGAAGAAAAAGAAGTAAAAGGAGTAAGAAGAGAAGTAGAAGAAGGAGAAATAGAAGAGCTTCACATGGGAGGAGAAAGAGAAGGAAAAGGAGGAAAATTGGGCGGAAGAAAGAATGAGGAGAAAGAAGAGGATAAGAAGAAGAATAAGGAGGAGGAGAATGAAGGAGAAAAATAAGAAGAAGAAAAATAGCACTAGTACTAAGTCAATAATACAATGTAATCTTTAACGATGGGCATACATTGGTGGAGAGGAAGAAAAAGAAGAATGATAGGAATAGGAAAAAAGTGGAATAGAAAAAGAAGACGAAGGAGAGGAATAATAAGAAAGAGTTTAAGAAAAAGGAATAGGAGGAAGAAGGAGGAAATGAGAGAAGAAAGAGGAGGAAGAGGAAAATAAGGAGGAGAAGAAACAAAATTAAGGAGATGGGGGAGGAGGAAATAATCCAAATAATAAGAAAGAGTAGAAAAAAAAGGAGGAGAATGATATGAATAGGAAGAAATAGGAATAGAAGAAGAGGAATAACAAGAAAAAGTAGATGAAAAAAGAGGAAGGAGGAGGGAAGAAAAGAGAGAGGAAGAAGGATAGAGGAGAAAAAGAATGATGAGGAGGAGGACAAGGAAAATAAGGAGAAAGCAAACAGGGAGGAGAAAGAGGAAAAGAAAAGAAAAAGAAAAAGATCAGGAGAAGAAAAAGAAGTAAGAAGAAATACAAAAAAAAGGAGAAATAAAAGATGAAGAAGGAGCATCAAAGGAGAAAAAGAAGGAAAGGGAGGAAAATTGGGAGGAAGAACGAGTGAGGAGAAAAAGCATGAGGAGAATGAAGAAAAAGAAATGGGAAAGGAAGAAGGATGGAGGAGAAAGAGAATGTTGATAAGGAAGAGGACAATGAGAAAAAAGAGGAAGAGCAAAAGAATGAAGGAAGAGGAGGGAAAGAAAATGAGCAAGAAATAGAAGAGAAAGAAGGAGAGGAGAGCATGAGACAAGAACAAGAAGGAAATAAGATGGTTGATAACATTGCAACATTTTTATTTTTTTAAGGGGACAATGTGAAACAATTACTCATTCTAGAGGCAAAATGTAATTTTATCAAAAATTTATGGCGACTTTGAGGAACATCAGTGAGTTACGAGGGGCATACATTGGTGGAAAGGAAGAAGAATGAAAATGATATGAATAGGAAGAATGAGGAGTAGAAGAAGAAGATGAAGGCGAAGGCAAAGGAGAGAAACAATAAGAAAGAGTAAAAGAAAAAAGAGGAAGGAAGAGGGAGGAGAACAGAAAGAAAAGGAGGAAGAAGGATAGATGAGAAAGAGAATGATGATGAGGAGGAGGACAATGAGAAGGAAAATGAAGAGGAAAAGAGGGAGGAGAAGAAGAGAAGAAAAAGAAGTAAAAGGAGTAGGAAGAGATGCAAAAGAAAGAGAGATAGAAGAGGAAGAAGGTGCGTGGGAGGAGAAAGAGAAGGAAAGGGAGGAAAATTGGGAGGAAGAATAAGTGAGGAGGAAGAAGAGGAAGAGGAGGAGAATGAAGGAGTAGAAGAATAAGAATAGCACTAAGTCAATATTACAAAGTACTCTTTTATGATGGACATACATTAGTGGAGAGGAGGAAAAAAGAGAATGATAGGAATAAGAAGAAGATGAAGGAGATGAATAATAAGAAATAGTTTAAGAAAAAGGAGTAGGAGGAGGAAGAAGAAGGAGAAAGGAGAAGGATGAGGAGAAAAATCAGGAGGAAAGAGTTATTATCCGTGCAGGGAGGTCTTCAAAATTTACCCCCAAAGCATCAACCCCCACCAGTTAAAACAGGAATAGATAGATGAATGAAGAAATGCAGCAATACCTGGAAAAGATAATCATTCTAAAACCAAATGCAGAATGCTCCAAAAACCATTCACTCCTTGTGGGAAACAATACAGATTTGCTTCAAGAAGAGGAGTAAATATGCAAGGTAACAGCAATAAGAAATGGATGCCAATAAATGATACAAAAGAAGAGTAAGAAGATTGAGTTTGATGCTACCCTTATTTGTCACTACTTTCAGGTACCTTGTGTGCGGGCAAAAATTCGCACAATCACTGAAATGCTGAAGGTGCGCCCTAATCTTCGAGGATCATCCAAGTCATGAGCTGCAAAATCAGAGAAAGGTTAGAGGGACCCCCGGCGTTGAGCCAAGGGAGGCCCCTCCGATGCCTAAATCAGTATTGCGATCAACACATGAATAGGTTAGTGTGTAAAGCTAGAGAAATGGCAAAAGGTCTGTGCGTGAAGTATGGAGCTAAGGTGCTCATACTTGAGGCCCTCTCTTCTTTGGGTCTTCACCCATATATATAGAAAAAATTAAAGAGTCACTTACCATCATGTATTGTGCAGCTGTCAATGTAAGGAAATAGGCATGCACTAACCTGCCAAAACACTCATCACCTGCCATATATTCATTGTAGTAGGTCCCACTTGTGATATTTGTTAAGTCATTTATACTCCTTGGGAGTGGGGCTGGTGGACCCACCTGACAAATAATGTTCCATCACCTTGATAGGACATCAAATAAAAGATTATGAACTAAAATTTTAGACCATTCCAATGAAAATTAATAACATTAGAAGTGGTTAAATTCAGGAAACAAAATGAACACAAATTATCAAAGATTAGAGATCGAAATAATACCAGATTTACACCAATCTTCATATAATTTTACTCGTAAAAAGGAAAACTAAGGATTCAACATATATGTCAGATACTCTTAAACAATGATAAGTTCTTACTATATCATCCAGGAACAAGGATCGTGAGCACACCTCTTTCCATAGAAGATATTGATTAGCAAGAGATTTAACTCGGCTAAGCAATCCAACCAACTCGTTCATCGCAATATTTGTATGTTGATGAGGTATGCTTTTGAATGCTTAATATCCGAAATCACCTCAAATAAAAGACTATTAATTAAAATTTTTAGAATAGTCTAAAGAAAATTAATAACACTGGAAGTAATTAAATTCAGGAAACAAAATAACACAAATTACTGAGATTAAAGTTTGAAATAATACCTGTTTTACACCAATCTTTATCTTCATATAATTTTGCTGGTAGAATGCAAAACAAAAGATTCAACATAAATGGCATATACTCTTAAAAAATCATAATATCTTACTATATCATACAGGAACAAGGTTCGTGAGCACACCTCTTTCCATAGACGATATTGATTAGCCAGCAGATATTTAACTCGGATAAGCAATGCAACCAACTNCAGGAACAACGTTCGTGAGCACACCTCTTTCCATAGACGATACTGATTAGCCGGCAGATATTTAACTCGGATAAGCAATGCAACCAACTTGTTCACCGCAATATTTGTATGTTGATGAGATATGTTTTTGAATACTTAACATCCACAACCACATCAGGCAGTTGATCCCAACTTATACCACAATTAAGGCAATCTAACTGGGTGCTAAATTTGTCAATACACCGATCAAATACACAACAAAGTTCTCTTTTAGATAATTGACGCCACAACAAACTTATACTAACTTTTCAGGAAGAGAGAACAAGAGTTATTATCCGTGCATCTAAGACATATCATAGTCAACGAATTTAAACAAGAACATATGTTCAAGAACTACTAACAAACAAGTTAGGATGACTTATGAAAAGTGCTTTTAGGACTTACTACTTTTCTCACAAATACTTTAAAGAAAAAAAGTAGCATTTGTTATCCTTATTAAAATTACTTTTAGACAAATCAAAAGTAACTTCACCTCTTTAAATAAGCCAGTAAGTAGAAGTGAGAAAANATTTAGATAAATCAAAAATAACTTCACCTCTTTAAATAAGCCAGTAAGTAGAAGTGAGAAAAAAAGATTAAGAAACTTTTTACTTCTTTAAAATCACTTCTATGTTAAAAACTTCTTATATTTATTGTATATCAAAATACATAAACAACTACACCAAAATACACACACTAATATATTACTCCCTCTATTCCTAAATATCTGTCGTTTTACACAATTTTTTTTGTTCCACAATATCTATCGTTTAATAAAACCAAAGCATAATTAATATTTTTTCGTCCAAATTTACCCTTAACTTTTCATTGCATTAGATTAGGTGGAGGCTAAGTGTCTTTCATATTCTTTTCCTTCCCAATACGTATTGAATAAGGGTATTTTAGTTTTGTGCAATTATTTTTTATTCATAATAGAGTTATTTAATAGCTTCTTTAATCTTTGTGTAAAAACCTTAAACGACAGATATTTAGGAACAGAGGGAGTATATATATAAACACAAACACGGATACTAATACATCACAAATAATTGGCACACACGAAGATGTCAACAAACACGAACGCATTAATACATCAAAAACCACACCCATATACGCACACACTAACTAATATACACCAAAAACCACACGTACACACGAAAACGTACACACAATCCTACTTATACATCAAAAATGACACACACACACAAACACACTAATATGAAAAAACACATATTCACATACACTAATGCACCAAAAATATACATATACTAATACACCACACACACATCATGTTAACACACTAACCCACCAAAAAACACGCATATGCTAATACATAAAAACATGCGCACATACACACACTAATGGACCAAAAATCACATACATATCCCTATACACTAAAACACACGTACTAATTTATCAAAAAAATACACACCATAATACACAAAACACTGGCACGCACACTCAAAGAAACAAAAAAACACACAAATATATATTAAGAAACCAAAAACAACACATGCGCTAAAACACCATACAAGTATACCCATTAGTATACCATAAAATACACACAATATTAAGAAACACTAATACACCAAAATAATCACTAATACATGAAAACACACACGTGCACATACATACACTAATACACAAGGAAATATACGCATACCCCAATACACCAAAACACAAATACACCAAAAAAAACACTAATAAACCAAACAAAGAACAAACACAACACACTCTTACAACCAAAACACCTTTAGACAAACACTAATACGACAAAAACACCCACTCACATACTAATACACATGCGCACACTAATACACAATAAACACACTAATATATGAACAAATATACACCAAAAACCACACACACAAATTCACCCGCAATAATACACA
The DNA here is from genome assembly GCA_963454935.2 of Ilex paraguariensis. Taxonomy (NCBI): domain Eukaryota; kingdom Viridiplantae; phylum Streptophyta; class Magnoliopsida; order Aquifoliales; family Aquifoliaceae; genus Ilex; species Ilex paraguariensis. Next base: position 996,963 of record CAUOFW020001458.1, read on the forward strand.
CAAATATATCAAAAATCACACGTCCACACTAAAACACACAGACAACTCTACTAATACATAAAAAATGACACGCACACACAAACACACTAATATGTAAAAACATACATTCACATACACTAATATACCAAAAATACACACATATACTAATAAACCACACACACATCATGTTAACACACTAATCCACCAAAAAACACGCATGTGTTAACACATAAAAAACACGTGCACATACACACTAATTTATCAAAAAAAATACACGCAACAAAATACATAAAACACGGGCACACACACTCTAAGAAAACAAAAACACACTTATTAACAAACACTAATACATCAGAATAATCACTAATACATGAAAACACACACGTGCACATACACACATACCCCAATACACCAAAACACAAATATTAATACACCAAAAACATACATACACTAATAAACCAAACAAAAAACAAACACAACACACTCTTATAACCAAAACACCTTTAGCAAACACTAATACGACAAACCCACACACACGTACTAATACACAACAAAAATACATACGCACATACTAATACACAATGAACACACACTAATATATCAACTAATATACACCAAAAACCACATGCACGCACACACACTCATTCACCCACAATAATACACACATATAGCAAAAATCACATGTACACACTAAAACGCACACACAACCCTACTAATACATAAAAAATGACACGCACACACAAACACACTAATATGTAAAAACACATATTCACAAACACTAATACACACATATATTAATACACCACACACACATCATGTTAACACACTAACCCACCAAAAAACACGCGCACATACACACACTAATAGACTAAAGATCACATACATATCCCTATACACCAAAACACACGTACTAATTTATCAAAAAAAAAAAAACACCCCAAAATACACAAAACACTGGTACACACTCTAAGAAACAAAAAAATACATACATACATATATATATATATATACATATATATATATATATTAAGAAACCAAAAATCACTTACATGCTAATACACTATACAAGTATAGCCACTAGTATACCAAAAAATACACCCACAGTACTAACAAACACTAATACACCAAAATAACTACTAATACATGAAAAGACACACATTTGCACATACACACACTAATACACAAGGAAATATACGCATACCCCAATACACCAAAACACAAATACGAATACACCAAAAAAACACACTAATAAACCAAACAAAAAAAAAACACAGCACACTTATAACAAAAACACCTTTAGACAAATACTAATACGACAAAAACACACACTTGCAGACTAATACGCAATAAACACACAAATATATCAAAAGACAAATACTAATAAACCAAAACACACACACACACACACACCAAAACACAAAGTAAGACAATAAATTACACTTAACTAACATAAGTGTATTCAATTTAGATTATTTTATTTGATCCATGGACTTAACTAACATAGGTTGTAACTTGATTTAACATATGAACAGGATGAATATATACGACACTTATTATCAATGCTAATATTTTGTTTGTGAATCCAAGGCATGAAACATGTGACATGATAGTGAGTCTTGGTGTGGCATGATGGATATTTACTCTTGCTAATGCTCATTTTTTTCCTGATTGTCAATTTGTTTGGGTTAGTTTTAATGGTTTAACTTTTTCACATGGCCATAGATTTGTTGACTTGCACCGATTTTCTTATCTTTGTTGACCTCTGCAAATGATTCTTATCGACATGGTTTTCTTAAGGTCTATTCTTTGATTTGTGTTATGTATAGAAATTAAATTGAAGACAGGACAAAGGGAAGTACTCATATTAAGGTTGGAATTATTCTAGTTATGTACATATATTTATCAGAGCATATATTGATTTTTTGGGTTAGTTTTTCATAATTTTATAATAGTCCTTTGTTTCAATAATGTATTTGTGAAGTTCACTTTTGAATTTGGTAGATTACTTTTTTAGGTAATGTTGATGTGAGATGGTAGTTTTATTTTTAATACGTGTAAATAGATGTTTACTATTAAGGGATATTGATTTTGTGAAAGTTTTTGTAGTTGAAAGGTAACCAATTTGATTTCCATTTTCCCCCTCTCTCTTATATCATGAAAGTTATGTTTTATATCACCCGACAAATTTTATGCACGCTTGTGAGTCCATTATGCAGTTTTTTTGTTCCATTCTGATATTGATGTATTTCTCTTTCCTTTTCTCTCTTTCTCCCCCTCTGTATGCACACAGATTGACAACACGTATAGAAAAATTTAGTGGTATTCCCTTTCATTAGGGTTGTGTAATTAACACACACATACACCAAAACACACAAAGTAACATAATAATGCACCAAAGAAATACACATACTCACTTATACAAAGAAAAACACACTAATACTCCAACCAGGCACACTTCTACACCACGAGACACACATACACACTAATGCATCAAGCTGACACACAAAATAGTAGAACTCTAATCATTCGCATTGACTACAATCATATAGTAATAATATTAATAGTACCTGTGCCCTTACAAAATTGGTCTCCTCTACCTTTTAGATGATTCATAGTGTTTATCCACTAAATGACAATTTAGATAAGGTTTCTTTNACCTGTGCCCTTACAAAATTGGTCTCCTCTACCTTTTAGATGATTCATAGTGTTTATCCACTAAATGACAATTTAGATAAGGTTTCTTTATTTTCCTTTCCTAATAAATTAGATTAACCACTACATTAATCAAGCCAAAAACCACAAAAGGGGATGGGGTCTTAATAAGAAAGAACTATTCTTCAAAGGAGACGTGCACATGTATTTATGGAATATCATAACAATATGAATATTTATGATAAGGATGGACATTATGAAACAGAGAGCTATATTATTTTTGATAAATAAAACAAGAAAATGAAAAATATTTTAATATAGTAAATCAATGACTTGGACCAAAAATTATTGTAAACGAATGAGGATGTGTAAACACGAAATAATTCTAAGTCACCAATTGGGTGCATCAACAGTTTAAAAGTGAGCAGTAAACAAGTATAGCACAAGTTTGAACGAACAAAAGAAAAAATATACCAACTAAATGAAGAATTTAGGGGTATCTCTTTTATTGACTTTCATTAGGGTTGTGTATAAAATCTATCAAAACATAGGTGATGTAGTTAACAACCCTTGATAGTTACATAGCAAACTACGCTCCGTCATAACATTCTTATAGGCACAGTAATACAACTTGAGTTTATTACAATGTACATGTTTGTTACAACACGCGAAGTTGATATAAACATATGTTGGCAGTTCGACATACTTTATATTTTATACCACCCATGTAATTCTGAAAAAAAGGAAACAACTTAAGGTGAACATCAACAGCTCAATAGAAATCTCAATTCCAAAACACACAAGTTTGAAAATAAGTACTTTCATATGATTGATATTATAAAGAACACTCATACCTAATAATGTGAAAATGTTAAATGAAAAGTAATTTATGTACGAAAATGATAAAGCCATACCAATACAGTGTCAAACCAAAAAAAAAAATATCTTAATAAACCACTCGAGGTCGATACAACCCATACATTCCAAGCTTTTAGGAGAATTGCACCCTAAAAAAGATACGCTTCCGAATCACAATTCGCTCCCAAGTGCAAAGACCAACAAGGCCACATTTGCATTTATTAACTCAACTACGGTTTCAACTCGGAACGTAAACCCTCTGCCACTTGATCTTATGTGCACTTACATTCAATAGAAAAGGATCTTGGATTCTCTCAATCATTCAAACGATCACCCAACGCGCATTTCAAAACCATAATTGGTCCAAAATTTTAATTCAAGACGAACCACCCGATCATGAGTTCATANCACTTACATTCAATAGAAAAGGATCTTGGATTCTCTCAATCATTCAAACGATCACCCAACGCGCATTTCAAAACCATAATTGGTCCAAAATTTTAATTCAAGACGAACCACCCGATCATGAGTTCATAAACATGTTAAAAATCATTTATAAGATAAATGATATATTTGAAATGAGAACAAAAAACCTCGCCTATTTCAGAATTGAGAAATCTTACCTTGATTTGTGTGTTGTTCAAAAATTGCAAAAATAGAACAATGAAAGCTATCAGTGAAATTCCACAAACAACTCTATTTTAACTAATTAAATATTAGCATAAAATTAATTTGGTCAAACAACCCCAAAATCAGGTCAACATGGGACTTGAAGGGCAAAATAGTTATTTTACGCGAGATATTCAAAGAAATATAGGATCACCATATGGAGATTCAGTCCATGAGGGGTATGGGTTTGAAAGCAGAATATATAAGGAGGAGATCGACATTGAGAAGGAGTGGATTTGGTGTACTATGGAGGAAGAACAAGAGGAGAGAAGTTGGGTACATAGCGGGAAAGGAAGAATAACAAAGAAAAAGAATTCGGAATTAAAAGAATTCGGCTGAAGAAAAGGGGAGGAGGCAGCCCGCCCCCACGACGCGTGAGGGTGTAGGTGGTTGATCCACCTCTGGTCGGTGGGCTGGTTTCCTGTCTTCCCAAGGAGTCCCTGATGGTCTCCAATTCCTGATCCGACGCTCTAGTGAATGTCACGTAAAATAACTGTTTTGCCCTTCGGGTCCCAGTTTGACCAAAATAATTTTATGCTCATGTTTATTTTGTTAAAATAGAGTTGTGTGTGAAATTTCACTGATAACTTTCGTTTTATTTTTTGCAATTTTTGAATGACGCTCAAATCGAGGTAAAGTTTCTCAATTCTCAAATAAGCGAGATTTTTTGTTCTCATTTCAAATATATCATTTATCTTATAAATGATTATAAACATGTTTGTGAACTCATGATTGGGTGGTTCGTCTTGAATTAAAATTTTAGACCAATTAGGGTTTTGAAATGCGCGTTGGGTGATCGTTTGAATGATTGAGAGAATCCAAGATCCTTTTCTATTGAATGTAAGTGCACATAAGATCAAGTGGCAGAGGGTTTACGTTCCGAGTTGAAACCATAGTTGAGTTAATAAATGCAAATGTGGCCTTGTTGGTCTTTGCACTTGGGAGCAAATTGTGATTCGGAAGTGTATCTTCTTTAGGGTGCAATTCTCCTAAAAGCTTGGAATGTATGGGTTGTATCGACCTCGAGTGGTTTATTAAGATTTTTTTTTTTTGGTTTGACACTGTATTGGTATGGCTTTATCATTTTCGTACATAAATTACTTTTCATTTAACATTTTCACATTATTAGGTATAAGTGTTCTTTATAATATCAATCATATTAAAGTACTTATTTTCAAACCTGTGTCTTGGAATTGAGATTTCTATTGAGCTTTGATGTTCACCCTATGTTGTTTCATTTTTTTCAGAATTACACGGGTGGTATAAAATATAAAGTATGTCGGACTGCCAACTTTTGTTTATATGAACTTCGCGTGTTGTAATAAACATGTACATTGTAATAAACTCAAGTTGTATTACTGTGCCTACAAGAATGTTATGACGGAGCGTAGTTTGCTATGTAACTATCAAGGGTTGTTAACTACATCACCTATGTTTTGATAGATTTTATACACAACCCTAATGAAAGTCAATAAAAGAGATACCCCTAAATTCTTCATTTGGTTGGTATATTTTTTCCTTTGTTTGTTCATACTTGTGCTATACTTGTTTACTGCTCACTTTTAAACTGTTGATGCACCCAATTGGTGACTTAGAATTATTTCGTGTTTACACATCCTCATTCGTTCACAATAATTTTTGGTCCAAGTCATTGATTTACTATATTAAAATATTTTTCATTTTCTTGTTTTATTTATCAAAAATAATATAGCTCTCTGTTTCATAATGTCCATCCTGATCATAAATACTCATATTGTTATGATATTCCATAAATACATGTGCATGTCTCCTTTGAAGAATAGTTCTTTCTTATTAAGACCCCATCCCCTTTTGTGGTTTTTGGCTTGATTAATGTAGTGGTTAATCTAATTTATTAGGAAAGGAAAATAAAGAAACCTTATCTAAATTGTCATTTAGTGGATAAACACTATGAAGCATCTAAAGGCAGAGGAGACCAATTTTGTAAGGGCACGGGGGACTATTAATATTATTACTATATGATTGCAGCCAATGTGAATGATTAGAGTTCTATTATTTTGTGTGTCAGCTTGACGCATTAGTGTGTATGTGTGTCTCGTGGTGTAGAAGTGTACATGGTTGAGGTATTAGTGCGTTTTTCTTTGTATAAGTGAGCATGTGTACTTTTTTTGTGTATTTGTGTATTTTTTTGGTGCATTATTGTGTGTAATTTATTGTGTTACTTTGTGTGTTTGGGTGTATGTGTGTGTTAATTATATCACTTATGTTTCGACAAGTTTTATATACAACCCTAATGAAAGTAAATAAAGGGAATACCACTAAATTTTTCTATACGTGTTGTCAATCTGTGCATACATGAGGGGAGAAAGAGAGAAAGGGAAAGAGAAATACATCAATATCAGAATGGAACAAAAAAACTGCAAAATGGACTCACAAGCATGCATAAAATTTGTCGAGTGATATACAACATAACTTTCATGATATAAGAGAAAGGGGTAAAATAGAAATCAAACTGGCTACCTTTCAACTACAAAAACTTTCACAGAATCAATATCCTTAATAGTAAACATCTATTCACATGTATTAAAAATAAAACTACAATCTCACATCAACATTACCTAAAAAAGCAATCTATCAAATTCAAAAGTGAACTTCACAAATACATTATTGAAACTAAAGACTATTATAAAATTATGAAATACTAACCCAAAAAATCAATACATGCTCTGATAGATATATGTACATAACCAGAATAATTCCAACCTTAATATGAGTACTTCCCTTAGTTCTTCATCCTCACTTCAATTTAATGTCTATACATTACACAAATCAGGGAATAGACCTTAAGAAAACCATGATAAGAATCATTTGCAGAGGTCAACAAAAATAAGAAAATTGGTCCAAGGCAACAAATCTATGGCCATGTGAAAAAGTTAAACCATTAAAACTAACCCAAACAAATTGACAATCAAAAAAAAANACCATCTCGATAAGAATCATTTGCAGAGGTCAACAAAGATAAGAAAATTGGTGCAAGACAACAAATCTATGGCCATGTGAAAAAGTTAAACCATTAAAACCAACCCAAACAAATTGGCAATCAAAAAAAAAATGAGCATTAACAAGAGTATATATCCATCACGCCACACCAAGACTCACTGTCATGTCACATGTTCCATACATTGGATTCACAAACAAAATATTAGCATTGATAGTAAGTGTCATATATATTCATCCAGTTCATATGTTAAATCAAGTTACGACTTATGTCAGTTAATTGCATGGATAAAATAAAATAATCTAATTGAATACATGATAATCAAATCAAATAGTATAATTAATATCAATTTTATCCGTATAGCACGACTAAACGACACATAAACAAAGTAGCCATACCCGTGTACTGATTATTTTGGAAACCATTGGTTCATATTCCTTGTTCTTTCTCGATTCTTNAAATAAAATAATCTAATTGAATACATGATAATCAAATCAAATAGTATAATTAATAATAATTTTATCCATATAGCACGACTGAACGAAGCATAAACGAAGTAGCCATACCCGTGTAGTGATTTTTTTTTGAAACCATTAGTTCATATTCCTTGTTCTTTCTCGATTCTTCATCTGCTTCCACTCTTACTGGCTCAAGTTCAAAGATAGTGCATAAAAGCTCTAGTTCAATTCCTCAATGCTTTGCTAGTATAGAAAATAGTTAATGTTAAGTTAGAGAGGCTTAGAGATAGTCACACAGAGAGAGGGAGGGTTGTGGGAAATAGAACAATAAAATTCTTTAGAAACACATAATTCTAGAACAAAGTGATCCAACAACACAAATTTATCTATAAGTATCTGATATGGACTCCAGCATAGGTACAGATGCATGCAGAAACACACAATTGTGAAGGAAAAATATTTGCCACAATACATATGTATAGGAATATCATATGCATGTACTAACATAAGTTGTTAATTTTTCTTTTTAAGATATGAACCAAACTGCTAATTAGAAATGTTACACCTTGTCAATGGAACAAAACAGTTATTTGTAATCCGAAGTTAGGAGGAACAGTAAAATCACAACATGTGCCAAAATAGATTTATAAGATGTTTTTGTCATACCAGACTGCTATTAAATTAAACATAAAAAAGACCAATGAGATTGTCGAACCACAAATGCAAATCCTAAAGTGTAGACAAAGAAGGTAATGGAAAAATAATTATTGAAATAACTAATCTCATCATGTTTCAACGGTCAGAATTGTTCTTTTTTTTGACCGAAAGGCTTCACAGATCACATAGTCACAAATCCTTAAATGAATTTATAGTAATACACTGTTAAGAAATAAGTAAGATAGATAGGGAAAAGAAAATTAATCAACAAAATCACTAACCATATCATGTTTCAATGCCGGAATAGTTCTTTTTTTTAGTCGAAACGGCTGGAATAGTTCACGAAACGCATTATTTAAATATGTTGCATTTCATGTAGAGCCTATCAAAAAAAAAACACCAGAACCTAAATTTAATTTTACAATACAAATCGCAATCAACAAGCAACGTGAAATTCAATTAAATCAAATAAAAAAAAAGAAAGCCAAACTAATGTGACATTACCAATTCCACACAGGGAAATCAAAAACTGGATCAGTTCCATCAAGCTTGCCCTAATCAAAATAATAAAAGTTTTGTGCAATTACAATGATACAAAGGGTCGGGTTTATCAAAGAACTCGTTGAGCCACAGAGAGAGGAAAGGATTATAGAGAGGGAGACATACCTGGGCAGTGTCGATGGCGGTGCGTGAAAGGGCATCGTGGCAGTTTCATTATGATGAAGCAGGTGAGACAGAAAGGATGCGGAGAGTGATGAGAGAGAAGAGGAGAGGGGTGACGAGAGAAACAAGGGAGAGCGGAAGGATATCGTGGATGTTGGTGGTTATTGGTGGGCTGTGAATGACGGTCGATATGGTAAAGAGAGTGGAGGGAGAAAGAGAAAAAAGAGGAATAGTGTCTGTGTTGTTGAATGAGTGAGTGAGTGAGAGAGAGAGAGATGCTAGGGAGAGATAGAAATAAATTGAGAATTGGGTAAATTTAAAAATAGTCTCCATTTTGTTTGGGATACACAACGAAGACGTGTGAGAGAGAAAAGTTATTGAGTCAGAAAACAAAGTTCTACCACCTTTGGACGTGAGTGAATGAGTGAGAGAGATGTTGGGGGANACCATCACCTCTGCCACAACCAACAACCACCATCATCACCACCCTTATCACTATGGTCACCCCGCAACCACCATCGTTATCTCTACCCTACCACCTCTGTCACTGTCCCACCATCATCTCTATCACCACCACTACCACCATTGCCACCGTCGTTGTCACCTTACCACCACTGCTACTACCCCACTACCCCTTCCCCCCCCACCAATTGCTACCACCATTGTCCACCACCTCTACCAACCACTCTCACCATTGCCCACCCACCACCTACTTCCACCACCACTATCGCCATCACCTGTGGCTATCACTACCACTATCGTTATCAAAAACCCACTACTGTCCTTATCACCTACGACTGTTATCATTATTACGATCGCCACCATGCATCACCACCATCACCATCTCCCACCACCACCTCCCGCCATCACTACCATTGCTCACCCCCATTATAACCGGTGCTTAAATTTCTTTCTCTATTCTGCATGTTTATGATTTAATTTTGGGTATAAATATAAATATATTTATTGTTGACCACTTTTTTTATTATTTCATGCCTTCAGGCACGGAGTAATAACTAGCTCTAAATATAAGAGATTTATGTAATTAAATAAAAAAATTTAGTTAATCTAAATGTAATTNATATAAGAGATTTATGTAATTAAATAAAAAAATTTAGTTAATCTAAATGTAATTTATTCAAAACTGATTGAACTATCTTGATATTATGAGCATGTGAGTCTTTAACAAAAAAATAATTTATATAATATTTTTATTTCACTAGTCAATTTTAGGTTTGTTAATTCTGAACATTCTTATCAAATTGGACATAAAATCAATACGGCGATAATTATTAATATTATTTTTTATATTTATCTCTATCGCACTATTGATGTTACCGTGAAAATGATATCAAATAATATAAAGAGTTGTATAGACTCTGCATGTAAATGTTTATTTAGGTGGATCGATCTACACCTTTACTCCCTGGGGTTGTGTCTCTATCTCGTATGTGCGAAATCTAAGGGATTAGTTCTTATGAAAATTTATCTTTGTCTAATTCTACGCTTTATGACAAAAAGAGAGTCTGCATGAAGATTGGAAGAGTAAATCAAAATTCGCATATGGGGTATTCTGAATGTGTA